>JAHXMU010000688.1:122603-173251 GCA_019455685.1 Philornis downsi | reverse complement strand
CACGATAGCTGGCGTAAATCTTCATGAAACTTCTTAAAACTTTGCACAGGCAAATTGTTGTACCAGATCGTAGCCGAGGATTCTAAATGGACCACATCGACCCACTACTTGTGGTATATCCCATACGAATTTTTAAATTCTATCTAAATCCTGCAATTGCTATTTTGTGGACTGCTACTACCTAAATTTATGTCCACTGTTTTGAGTTATAATTCTTGGTAAAATTTTAAAAAAATAGATCAGCTAAACATACCCTTTCTGATACCTCCCATATAAATGTCAAACTTAATCCATATATCCGTAAGTTCATACCTTCTCTCCGGTTGCTCTAAATCCAATCAAGTAAGTACACTGTAAAGACTTGCTGAGGAAGTATTTTAGAATGGAAATAGACTGCTCTGTCACGCTCTTCCTAGTACCTTCCATACAAACTGGTCGATTTTCCGAAATTCAATTTTTTCCGACTTCAATGCCTAACACATACATATGCTGCAGCAATCTAATCTTTTGTCCATTGATGTGCTCTCTAATTCTTTGCAGATTGTGAGAAAATAGATGAGTTAACCACGCCCCTTCTGGGAATTTCCATAAAAATTATCGTTTTAATCCTTTCATAGGTTTCTATCTTCTGTACAGTTACACTAATTTCAGGCAAATTTAGCATGTGTTAAGGATTTGTCAAGTTAATGTTCGAGAATGAAAATGGAGCGCATTGTTGCGCCTCTTCTGGTACCTCCCATACAAATTAACTGATTTCCCAAAATTCAATATTAACCCTGTATCTCTTACCTCACAGACTGTAATTTGTTGTTGCTGTGTGTCTGTCTAAATTCGAAGAAAATGGACTAAGTTGCCACACTCCTTCTGGTAACTACTATACAAATGACCGATTTAATCCATATATTATTAATTCCGCATATTATTTAAGCAGTTCCATTGAATTCAGTCAAATCTGGTACACGCCTTGCATTAGATAAGTTAATTTCTTGGAATAAAAATGATCTGTAATTTCATGGGCATTCGGATGCCACCCAATAGAATTGCCCAATTTAGCGAAATTTAATTTTTACTCGATAGAAATGAGTAGACTGCTGTAACTTTTCAGCCTTTGCCAATACCCATTGGCCATGTCCTTTCTACCAGACCATAAATTTTTACATGCAATTTGAAGGAAGTTGGGAATGAAAGTATGTGAAAGTTAGTTCACCTGACTAAAATTCCGGTACTGGTCAATGCAGCAGTGAAAGTTGGCAGATAAGTTTCCTTTGGGAATAAATTTAATTTTTACTGACAATATGACTTCAACGTTGTAAATGAAAACTATTCTTGCACCGTCATAATTATTGGATTGCTATTACAATATTTCCTTTTCATATTTTAGCATTTAAATTAAATGAACACAACACTTTTGCTACGATCATAAAAAAAATTGCAGAGTATATATCAATTGGTTTGTACCATCCAAAAAACAGGAAAGAGGGACAAAATGATAACACATAAAATCACAATCAAGATTTATTTTTTGGTTATTTTATTAACTTTAAGATAATCTAGGATAGTTTAGTCGAAAGATGTAAAAAATATATGACCAAAATGCAATCTATCAAATACTCGTATTGCGCAAAAAAACATGTCATCTCTTCAGTTTGGTCCCCAAGCTCAGAAATTTAAAATCAGAGTTACCCTTAGTGGCTCGTCCGAAAGAATTGAAGACAATTGTCCGTTTGTACTTCATAAAATCATTTAAAATCCAAAAAAAGAAGGCCCACGGTTCCCGAACCAACCTCATATTATTAAAGCCTTCAAAAACTCAGGAATAAGAATTCAGATTGAGGATAATGCTATACTAGAAAATTTAATCAGGTGAATTGGCAAGTGACGCAAAAATGTGAGGAGTGCCAGGAAAGGTATGGGAAATCGTGTTTTTTTATCGAAAAACTCTCTGAATTAAAGTGCAATTAAATGCCTTTCTGAAGTCTTTCTGGTTAGAAATTATAGACGGACAAATTAGATTTAGATTTAATTTTCATTCGCAGAATAGAATTTATTTCCATTCGCAGATTTATGTTTACTAAATGGTCTGATGTGTCCAAAATTATACAGAATAAACGAAGCAATCGAATAAACAACTAAACTTAAGATTTTATTTGTATGACAGTTACCAGAGAGGGCGCGGTTATCCGGTCGATTTTTTCAAATTTTACCAAGCAATGCTAAGCAATGCAATTGACAGAAATTAAAGTAACTTTAGTCTATATATTATAGCAGAGAAATTAAATTTCGATAAATCGGCCAATTTATATGGGAGGTACCTGAAGTGGGATGGCAATGCCCCCGTTTTTATTCTCCAAACTTAGCTCACTAAACGCATGATTTTTTTAACATTTTACTGAATTCAGTACAATTTCTTGAAAGATATGAAACTAAGAATACGTGTGCTAAGTCGGTCATTTGTGTGGGAGGTATCAGAAAGGGTGTGGTTATTTTGTCGACTTCTCTAAAGTTTTACGGAGAGTTATATATCAATAAAATGGAAAAGAAACTAGAAGGTATCCCCCTACTAAATAGAAATTGCAGAGGAAAGATTGAATTCCGAAAAGTCAACGAATTTGTATTGGAGTTACAAGGAGTATGAAATGCCGTCCATTTTCATTTTCAGAACTAAGTTTATCAAACGCGTGACATGAATAGGGTGATTTTTTAGTCGTAGTTTTTTAAAGGTCGAATAAAACACTAAAATTTGTATCATATAATAAAATTTTTTATTGGAATCGATAAATTGGTATTTGCCATTTAATTTTTAAAGATAATTTCATGTAAATGTTGCGTTAAATCGCAAAATCTTTTAGGCCAATCTACAGGGCCAAATCGAGAAATAAGCTGCTCACCAAATTCATCCCTCAACATATCCATTGTTTCACAAGCAGTGTGGCATGTTGCACCGTCCTGATGAAACCACGTGTGAACCAAGTTCAACTCAGCCAATTGGAACAAAAAAAAATTCCTTGTGGTTGAGTAACACATGCGCAATCGTTGAGAACGGCGACGAATTGACATTTCACGATCGTCGATAACACTGATTGCTACGGCTGCAATATTTTCTTCGGTACGCACTCTACGCATGTGATTCGATGGCTTTATGTCCAAGAAAGTGGTGCGAAATTTGTAGATAACAGCACGAATTGTTAATTCAGCAGGTCGATTATGACGACCACAAAATGGTCGTATCAAACGATGCAAATTTACCACAGAGCACGAATTTTGATAATAAATTCCAACGATTTTCAATCGTTGCTCGTTTGTTAATCTTTCCATGATGAAATGGCAGAGTATACTGTACATTTTTTACTTCGACAGATGACATTTGGACGCCATTACCAACCAGTGCTGCCAAACTGCAAAACTTAAATCTTAAAAAATCACCCTATACTAATATGGCCGCATTCAATGTTATATGGGGTAAATCGATCATTTGTATGGCAGATGCTAGAAGGCAGATGGTTTATTGGTCATTTTTTTTTAAATTATGCCAAGTATTATAAACCGATTCATGAGACAAATACTTAAATTACTGCAGTCTACGTGTCAGAAGTTAGAGAACAACGATTGAATTTCGGAAAATCGATGAAATTGTGCCGGAGGTGTCCGAAAGGATTGGTTGATATAATCCACTTACAATCTCCGACTACGATCTGTGTAGAATATTAGATTGTACCAAGTAAATTAAAGGGTTTCTTAAAACTGTGCGAGAGTTGTCTTTACTTGCCAAAACCAGCCGGCTAGACGGACAAACGGACGTCTTAAAAAGTCATGAAGTGCATTAAGTCAAAAAATATTTGGTACTATAAATGCTTTCGTCCAGGTAGTACATTTTTGCCACATCAAATGATATCTGTGATAACAACGAAAAGCGAAATAATCGCCATTTTTATACTATTGAGATATTAAGTGTTTTCAAAAAAAAAAAAAAAAAAAAAAATGGAAATTAAAAAATTAGTTATGGAATTAGTTATATTACGGAAATTAGTTACAACTTTCGAAATATACAGAATTTTGTAATGGCGCTTAGACTACAGTATGTATCTTAAAAACGTAAATAATAGAAACCAAAATACATATTCTCACATATACATATATTTACAATTTAAAGATATGAAATAATTTTTCAAATATTAAAATATCTTGTAAATAATACCAAATTATACATAATCATCCATTTGGTGGTTTCAAGACTGGCAAGGCTGCCAGCTGTTAAATATCTGTCATCTGAAGTGTTATTTATATAGTAAAAGATTTGCAATTTATGGACATGGATCGTTTAACAACCAAAGAACGCGAAAGAATAGTTAAAACTTATTACAAAAATGGTGGTTCAAATGTGGACTTTAAATCGAACAAAATTTTCTTCAGCAATGAAGCTCATTTCTCACTCGGTGGTTACGTCAACAATCATGGAAGTGCCATTGCTTCCGGAAAAAGTGACTGTTTAGGGCGCATTATAGTTTGGAGGTGTCACTGATCCGTATTTTTTTTTTTAAACTATTTCAAAAGGATCCACTGCTGCGATTAATCTAGAGGCGGTCATTTAAATGACATTGTATTTTGCACATAACGTCAAGGTCCGTCCAAACATTACAACGAAATAAAAGTTTTATTTTACTTTACTTCTGAAATCGGAAAATGGATAACCCTATAGGAACGAATAAACCCGATTTTGTTTTAACTCTACTAAAGTAGTTTTTCCTTTTGATCACAGATATACTCGCATACCCAAATTCCATTCAGTGAAAGTGTAAAAAGCCAAGCATATGGGCCTGCAATGGATCCAGTAATTCCATACTTGGAGTCACAGTGAGAATACCTTTAAATTAGGCAAACGCATTCGAGCCAAAAAATTGGGTCAAAGGGGCAGTAAGATTCCCCAGCTTTAACCTCGGTTTTCAGTGCCCTAGAACTACGGGAAAGATGAGAAGATGAAGAGGGTGACAGTTCAATTCATGTAAAATTCACTCAATAATAATTCAACCAATCCAGTCGCTTGTTGTCACACATTTGTTCGTTACGTTTGATCACCGCTTTCCATTTCATACAAATAGCCATCATATAATACGATTTATTCTATATATTGAGAACTGAATCTTTACAATGCAATTAGATATTGCAGATATGATACTTTTATCGACCTTTCTAATAGCTTATAAATATTCCTATTACAAAAGGATGTCATTGCCAAAAGCATACTCTTTAGCTTATTATTACTATTTGCCCCATTTTGTGCAGAGCTTTTGCTAACTATAAAGTCATTCAACGTTTTCTCTTAAGTGCACACTTAAGTCTGTATTATAAATAACAGCAGCACAGTAATATCAGCATTAAGTCCCCCTTGGAATTACACAAACAGATGTAATTCATACGACATTATACACGTTCATAGAGTGCACACACACACATACACTCACTGAGACTGACAGACACAGAGGACAGGCAAACTGACTTGCATTCAAACCACATGTGAGCATTCATCATTAATTTCAACTGACGTAATGTGATACTGCCGTATTTATGTGTGAGTGCAAACGTTACACTTGTACTCGTATCTGTTTACTCACACACTCACTTAAATTTATAGCTCTGAGCTGAATGTAAAACACAAAGATTGAGCAGAAAAGCAACAGTGAAGTCATCAGAATGATTGAAGTGAATCCTTACGTACATTTGGATGAATATCTGAGAGGTCGTACATTTTGCCAAAAATGTTGCGATAAATTTATATTTCAGTTAGCAAAAACCAAGAAGCTGAAATAATTCAATGGAAATAATATGATCACGTTTGAAATAATGGCCGTGTATATGTAATGTATATAATTTATATTTGCAAAGTATTGCAGTAGTCACTTTCTGAATAAAATGTGGATAATTCGTAATTTATCTGTAATAAAGAAAGCGGCTTGAATATGTAAATCTAACAAGAAGTGAGGTAGGACTTGTTTCAGTGTCTTTTTCTTACAAATGGAGCCCATAGGTGTTTCTTGTGGTGAAGTTAATGGGTTTCAGTTAATTGAAAAAAAAAAAAAAAATGCAGAAGAAACATAAAGCATGCAAAATGAAGGATGGGGCAGAATATTTGATGAATGCATCAAATAAATTTATAGCTACGAGGGTGGTCCCAAAACTAACCGACCTAACAAAAGAGACACAAAAAGGTTGGGAAACGCTATTTAAATGACCGCCTCTGTATTGGTTGCAGCAGTGGATCCTTTTGAGGTAGTTTTCGACCACTTTTTCGTACACTTCAGGCGATATCTCGGCGATAACTTAACGAATATCGGTTTTCAAATGCTCCAACGTTTATAATTATCCTCGTAAACATGGTCTTTGACGTGGCCCCACAAAAAAAAGTCTAGCGGCGTTAAATCGATTTAATTGAATGTAAAATTACGCTTTCTGGAAACTTCTTATGCAATAAAGGAAAAATCGGTCGTGTTGTGTGGCTCATAGCATCATGGCACCACATACCATCCAGTTTATAATCTTCAATTGCAGGCCAAAAAAGTCGGTTATCATACGGTCGTAGTGCTGTTAATTGACGATAATGGTTCCTCCAGCGTCAATTTCAGAAAAATACGGCTAATGACAACTCCAGACCATAATGTGCACCCAATAATCACTTTTGGCGGATGCAATAGCTTTTCCACAATCACTTCTGGGTTCTCCCAACCCCATATGCAATAATTTTGCTTGCTGACATAACCACCGAGCGAGCTTCATCGCTGAAGAAAACGTTGCTCGAATAGAAGCCCACGTTTGAATCACCTCTTTTGTAGTAATTTTTAATTATTCCATATTCGTAAATGCAAATTCTTCACTAAATTAATGACACTTCAGATAACGGGTATTTAACAGCTGACAGCCTTGCCAGACCGGCGGCTTTAAAACCACTAATTGGTCTCAAATATTTAGCAAATGTGTTTCATTAGTTTTTAAGTCGATTGAGTGGTGTTCGTTTGTCAGTCTGGCTGGCTGGTAAACACAATAGCTGTTATAAATCCCTATAAAGCTTTGACAGAGCCAATTATTTTATCAGACTGTAGCCGGGGGTCGTATATTCGCACTTTCCGAATTTCGATGTTTGCCCACAGTATTGCCTTATAATAATGCTTAACGGAATTCGAAAAAATCAATTGAATGAACACGCCTCTTCTGGTACCTACCAAACAAATGACTGCTTTTACTTATTTATTCTAAATCCAGATCTTTTGTTTAATATCACCATATTTTGTCAAATTGAGCACTCTTTAAGGGTTTGCAAAACTAGGATCTCAGAATGTAAACGAAGGTCTTTGCTGCACCCTTTTTAGTATCTCCCATGCAAATTGGCCCATCTTCCGAAATTCAATCTTTTCACTGTAATTTTAAAATAGTAAGCTGCAAAAGCCTAAATTTTTGTCCACTATGTTGATTTCCAATTCTCTATAAAGCATAATTAATCACGGCCCTTCTGGGTCTCCCATTCAACTGACTAATTTGACCCATTTATTCTTAGTTTCATATCTATCAAGCAGTTGTACTGATTTCACCCAAATGTGACATGCACCATGCGTTCGCAGAACTAAATTCTGAGAATAAAACTTCAGGGGACCGCCGCTTCCTTTAAAGCATTTCCCATACAAATTGACCGATTTATTGACATTTGATTTTTCCCAATAATCCCCAATTCATAACTTGCAGTTGAATTTTTGCAAATTGTATTGCTTTTGCTAAATATCTAATTGAGACCTAATTTAGGCCATGTATTCCAAGACTCATATCTTCCATTCAATTGAATTACATTCTGGATAATCAGACATTTAGTAAACTTAATTTTGGGAATGAATACGGACTACATTACCACGACCCCTAGCACTTCCATACATACATACAAATTGATGGTAAAACTAGAGAAAAAGAAAACACCCAAGTGCTTTCTGATACTTCTCCTCCGAATTACCGACTTCAAACATATACATCTTTAGCTCCATATCTTTCAAGACTTTGTACAGAATTCGTCCAAATTTGGTGCACATTACGCGCTTGAGAAACCAAGTTTTGGGAATTCATCTAGTACCTCCCACACAGATTGACCAATTTGACGAAATGTTGTTCTTCTTTATATCCTTTCTCTTTGCCTAACTCCCTAAATCGTATTGTGTTATACTCATTAGTGTCGGTTACCCGGCGCGCTTTCTGGTGACTCCCATACAAGCTACTTAATTTAACTACATATTCCTAGGTTCACATTAGTGGACTTAAAACTGAAACAGATAGGAAAAGTTTCTCTCTTTTATGGTATCGAGAATATGTCAAAACTGTTCAGTTGTACGCATTCTTATAGGACTGTATACTTTAAAGACTTTAAAGAACTAAACAATTTCTGAGCATCACCAGTATTGACATTTAAAACAGCTGATTTGTTGATTACATTTTGTAAACAAATTGCAAGAAAATGGAATGCAAAATTCATGAATGAATATGAACGAAATTTCATTAGCAACTACCTTTTGACGAATATTTAATAAGTACACAGCTCAAACTCCACTGAATTTATAACATAGTCCACCTACATAGGCTACCGAAACACAGTGACTGAATAATGGGATTAGTTTGTATGAATTTGCGTCTTCGTTTGTTTATTGTCAAACACATGATTGCAATACTTAGGAAATTTGGAACTTATGAGTGGTAGCAATCTTAAAAGAGTACCCAATGCTTACAAACGAGACGTCTCAGAAATGCAAAACTTTGGGTCTGTTTCACCTTTAGTTTTGAGAAAAAAATGATCAAAAACTAATGGTCCTTCTATAATTTCTAAACGGAAAACTTCGGTAAGTCATAATTTAGTTTTATTTTGTATTTTATTGCACATTAATCCATAATACTTTTACATAAGAAAGTCATTGCAAAAGTATTGCGAGTGAATTTATATGTAAGTCAACTCAACCGACTGAAATTTCAAGATTGGTTTTAAAATTATTTCACTCCACGCTCTAAAGTATGTATTTCTTTAGGTGTTTTAAATAAATATTTAGTTAAATATTTTGAAAATTGCTTTAAATCAAATTAGTGTTTACTTTTGGAGGAGTATATTTCCAACATTTTTTCTTTTTTTTCATCATAAATTTTTTATATTTCGGTAATGTTTCCGATTTTTACCTTTTAAAGGTATTTTCATTCAAGTAACCTCTTCCAAAAACTAACTATTCTCTCATTACGTTAAAACACAGAAATATTTATGCATTTACTTACCGGCATAGAATTAACGACTGGCATCTGCTTAATGTTGTACCGTTCTCAACTTATATTTTTGCTAAATACTTTGTTCAAAACGTTTTGAATTCTAAATGACAAGATTTTATCGAAACTTCAGACTTCCAAAACTTGAATAAAATGAGAGCAACGCTTTTACACTTAACATGAGTACTAACCATAGAGAGAAATAAGCATTCTCTGCACAAAATACTCCCTAAACAACTTCTTTTGTCTTATTTCCAACAACAACACGAACTAATTACCATTTCAATGCAAATCTCGGAGACGAGTAAACACGAGAAGAAAAAACATCACCTTCTTGAATGCACATCAACACACAAATTAACGTAGTTTTTGTCTCTGCTACCAACAACTTCAAGTAATTCATATTTTCTCTTCACACCTTCTTCTTTTCTATCAAACGCGAAATATGAATGCAGGCGAATTTTGGTTTGCAAAAAAAGTACACTCGCGGCCCCTACGAATTATCGAACTCTAAACGACTTTTACGTGATAATTTCATGAAAACTCGTTAGAATTGATTGAAATCTTTGGAGAATCAACATTTTCTGATATTTTGATTAGTTGTAAACGCTGTAAACAAAAAGAATTTTAAGCTACATTTTAATTACACGCACTTTGCCCAAAAGTTTTTGTTAGACTAACGAGAATCACCAAAATGAAAGAAATGAACAGAAAAGGGAGTATAAGAATGGTTGAAACTTCAATAAGAGTGGGAGGGAAATGATCTTTTTCGGTGATGCACGCAGTGTTGCCATAAACAGGCACAAATATGTAGATGTTAAGTGAAAATAAAAATGCAAACTGCATTAGAGTAAGGAAATGTGGAATGTGCTTTAATAATGTGCTTAAATTAAATAAATGTGGAGAAGGGTGTTCGAATGTTGTCAGAAATGTTGATATATTTCTGCGAAAAATTATACTTTGAGACTGTTCTACGAAGATATTTCCATATAAGAAGTATGCTGAGGAAAGTATCAAATAATCAGTGCTACCAAATTAGGATATTTAATGTATTTTAGACCTTGCTGCATATATGATATATGAGCATCGACTCTGAGTCGGTTTATTGTGAGATTTCAGTCTGTCCCCTTGAATATCCATGTATTTTTGCGAATACGATACAGAGTCTATTACGAACCACAATTATTGGAGTTTGGTTCTATTTACTATGTATTTGTTAGGTTATTTTGAAAACCGAACCAATATTTTACTTAATTTTTAAACACATTTTTTCAATGTCAAATAAAAAATATCCATACAATTGTTTTTCTTATTGAATGGGGTTGGCAGTTTTTGTTGGCTATTGAAAATTTTCAAATTCATCTATATATACTGGATGGTATATATCTCTGCCTGTAGCAGACAAAGAGGAAACAAAAATCGTTGTAAATAGAGAGCAAAGCAATATACTGCCTGAATTAGGACACAACATGTAATGGTCAGTTCCAAATATTGGACAACGATTATGCGTATGAGAAATGCTGCTTGCCAGGCATAAATGAAAGAGTTTTTGCATCGTATAGTTAGAACTCATGGAAAACATTTTTTATATGATAATATACTATTACGTGATAATATTCGTCAACATTTTGCGACACTGGTAGAAACCTACTTAGAAAGTCATTCCCCATTCGCGTTATTTACCAGATATTTCGAATATTACTCATTCAGATCGATGACTAATGCACTGTTTAAGCGGTGCTTCAGATAATATGAAGAAACCTTAAATTATATCGAATCCTCGATAGCTTCAAAAGGTGAAGCTACTTATCGACGTTGTATTCGTATCATAGAGCTTAAATGCTATATAAAGAAATAAATTCTCTCTCTCTCTCTCTTTGGGATTCAAAACATAAAAGGTTCGACTAGTAATAGGGTTTGATAGCATTTTGGTTTAATTGCATGGTATTTACCGTTTATCAGCATTATGAAATCATTGGCAATAAATCTTCTCCTCCAACGTTGGAGACATTTAGTTTGCTTGAGCTTACATAAAGCATCTGAAGTGAGCGAGATCGTTCCTCCATAATATTCTCCCGATGTTATACAATATTTTTAAAACATGTGCAGGTTTTTCACACTAAATAGTGAATAAATGCCAGAAGAAAGGCGGAAACTTATTTGTACTCCCGACATAATCGTTTTATAATACGCCCTATTGGACGACCTGATTTTGACCAAACTTTGCACCACTTCATATTTTTCTTATCTTCTCTTAAGTATGAAATTTTGCAAAAATCGAACCATGCCTTGATATACCTTCCATATAAATGGATCCGTGAGCCTTTAGATTTTTTTACCCTATAACACTCTATTCGATATGGACACAAACAATAAAAGTACAGATTTGTGGCAATCGGGGCATTTAGTCAATCCAATATTTTTATTTCAAAGAGCTAATAAATACAATTTCGTACTGGTTTAGCGACTTGATAGCTTTAGCGTCTACCCCTACTAACAAGTTTATTTTATGTATGTATAGGTAATATATTTTTCTGTATTTGCGGCAAAAAACAAATTTTCTCCAGTTTTTTTTTATTTTACAAATAATTATTTAAACTACGAAAATAGAAGTAATAATTTTTTTTGTCTTTCTTTACAAGAAATAGATTTTACGCATATTTAAAGAAGTATTCTATGCAAAATTTTTTTCAATACAATTTGACTTTTTCCAGAGAATTTTTTTCTAATTGTGCCATATCGAACTTTGTCAAATTTTTAACTTTCTGCCAAACAATCATTTCAGCAAATCAATTTTCAACGGTTGTAATTAGATTTTATAATAAAAATGGATGTTTTTTCTTGCAACTGTTTAGTTACGAAATAATTTTTTTTTATTTGCGAAAAATCATCATCGAAATCCGCCACATTAACGCAGCCTTGGTTCTTCCCTTCTCTTTTCATTTTCGTTGGTAACGTTAGGTTATTTGAAAACTAACTTAATTTTTTGCCAACAGAGGACTTAATAACATGTAGTTTTTCACAGCCAATTTCGTACTTAAGCCGCGTGATTATAACTTGTTCCAACAGCTGATGTAGTAAGGCTTACTGGGGGAAAAGATCGATTTGTTGATACATAGTAGTTTTTTGTTGAAGCCCTATTAAAATATAAAAAACGAAAAACAGCATATTTGGAATATACGACTTTTTTACTGTCGAAAAGACAAAAATGCTACTGATGCAACAAAAGCGTTATCTGAATTATTCAGAAAAAGAGAATTTGTGAGCAAACCTAACACTTCCCCATTTTCATTGTTAGTTGCTGAAATTTAGATGGTAACGTTTTTACTTTAAATGAAGAGATTGAAAACCACCTGCATTAGACTTTTGGCAGCAGAAAACAAACATTTTATGAGCGTGGAATCAACTCCCAGAAAGAATGCAAAAGGTATTGAACCAGAGTTGGCAAAAGGTAATTGACTAAAAACTCATTCACTACAAGAAAGTTGTCTTTCATTCCATAAATAAAATTTTATTCAAAACAATCCAATAGCTAATTGCAAGTCGAACCAACAGAGGTTCCAGCGCTGATGTTATTAGGTTGTAGTAGGACTAATCATGGACCTACGGTGCCAAATGCCACCGAGTGAAAATACGGAGTCGACTTGAGAAGTTCCACTTTTTCTTCCCATGACATTTTTGGCAAGTTGTCAACCCAATTACTTCTGTTTCATGATAACCATAGAATAGAAATATATTCTGTTTAAATTGATTTACACAGATGCTTTGTGATCAAACATTTAAAATATGTCACCAATGTAAAAAGCAAGATTTAAAGCAAAAAAGAAAATTATAATTTCAGACAAATGCATGTAAAGTGTTGTCACTAATTGACTGGACCTCAAGTGAAACATCGATTATATTATTTTAAGGAAATCCAGTTTTTAGAGTTGTTTCAAATAAATATGTATTTAAATATTTTGAGAATGACCGTAAAACCAATTAGTCTCAATTTTTGGAGGAGTATATTTTCAATTTTTTTTTGCTATGTCATCATTGACGTAGTATATTTCGGTAATGTTTCCGATTTTGATCTTCTACAGGTATTTTTGTAATCTCTTCCAAAAACTATAGGTATACTATTCTCTCTATACATTAAAAAATATACATACATAGAATTAACGACTGACATCCGATCAATGTCGAACCTTTTTCATTTCATATTTTTACTAAAACTGTTCTATGTTATAGAACTTCACTCAAATTCCAAATAAAATGAAAGCAACACATTTACACTAAAATTGACTACTAACCATACCAGAGAATAGTAACATTCTCTTCCCGAAATATTTCCTAAACAACTTCTTTAATCGTATTCCTTACTAACGGCTTTCCAACAACAACACGAAGTAATTACCATTTCAATGCAAATAACGGAGACGACAAAACACAAGAAGAAACATCAGGTTATTTAATGAACATTAACACACAAATTAACGTTGTTTTTGTCTCTGCTACCAACAACTTCAAGTAATTCATATTTTCTTTTCACACCTTCTTTTCTATCAAACACGAAATATGAATGCACGCGAATTTTGTTTTGCACTCGCGGCCGATACGATTTAATCGAACTCTGAACGACTTTTACGCGATAATCTCATAACAACACGTTAGAATCGATTGAAATATATGGAAATCAACATTTTCTGATATTTTGATAAGTCCTAAACGCTGTAAACAAAAATAATTTTCAACTCCATTTTAATTACACGCACTTTGCCCAAAAGTTTTTGTTAGACTAACGAGAATCACCAAAGTGAAAGAAATGAACAGAAAAGGGAGTATGAGAATGGTTGATACTTCAATGAGAGTGGGAGGGAAATGATCTCTTTCGGTGATGCACGCAGTGTTGCCATAAACAGACACAAATACATATGTAGATTTTAAGTGAAAATAAAAATGCAAACTGCTTTAGAGTAAGGAAATGTGGAATGTGCTTTAATGAAGAATAAATTAAATAAATTGTAAAGAAAAGTATTCGAATGTTGTTAGGAATGTTAATATATTTCTGCGAAAAATTACACTGTTTTACGAAGATATTTCCATACAAAAAGAATGCCGAGCAAAGTGTCAAATAATCAGTGCTATCAAGTTAGGATATTTAATGTAGCATAGTGGTAGCTCCAACCCCAAAATTTGTACGGATCGACTCCGAATCAGAATTTCTTATGCAATTTCGGCCTGTCCTTTAATATACATATGTATATGTATTTTTGTGAATATGACATATGTCTTTTACGAACCAAAATTGTTGGAGTTTGATACTATTTACTATTTGGTAGGTTCTTTTGAAAACCATACACTTTTTGACTGATTTCTGCCGATTTTACCGAATTTTAAAAATAAATTTTTTCAGTGTCAAATAAAAATATCCATACAATTTTTTTTTTTTTTTTTGATTAAATGAGGTAAGCGGTTTTTTTTGGCTATTGAAATTTTTTAAATTCATCTATATATACTGGATGGCATATATCTCTGCCTGTAGCAGACAAAGAGGAAACAAAAATCGTTGTAAATAGAGAGCAATATACTGCCTGAATTAGGACACAACATGTAATGGTCTGTTCAAAATATTAGGCAACGATTATGCACATGCGAAATCCTGCTTGCCAGGCATAAATGAACGAGTTTTTTGCATCGTATAGTTAGAACTCAAGGAAAATATTTTTTATATGATAATACTATTACGTGATAATATTCGTCCACATTTTGCGACTCCGGTAGAAAGTCATTCCCCATTCGCGTTATTTACCAGATATTGTCTCTTTCGATTATTACTCATTCAGATCGATGACTAATGGACTATTTAAGCGGCGCTTCAGATAATATGAAGAAACCTAAAATTAGATCGAATCCTCGATACCTTCAAAAGATGAAGCTCCTTATCGACGCTAGCATGGTATCATAGAGGTTTAATACTATCGACTCTATCTCTCTCTGCGTGGAATTGAAAAGATAAAAGTTTCGAACAGTACCCTCTAGCAGATTTTTCTTCTTCAATAAGTTTCATAGCATTTGATTCAACTCCATAGTATTTACCGTTTATTAGCTTTGTCAAATCAATGGCAATAAATCTTCTCCTCCAACGTTGGAGATATTTAATTTGCTTGAGCTTACATAAAGCATCTGAGGTGAGCGAGATCGTTTCTCTATAGTGTTTTCTTCTATGATTGATAAGAAAGATGAGAAAAAGTAGTGCCCAATGTTACACAATATTTTCAGAAACAGGTTTTTCATACTAAATGGTGAATAGATGATAGAAAAAAGGCGAAGACTTATTTGTACTCCCGACATAATCGTATTATTGGATTGGACGATCTGATTTTGACCAAACTTTACACCATTTCATATATTTCTTATGTTCTCTTAAGTATGAAATTTTCCAAGAATCGAACCATGCCTTCCATACAAATGGATCCGTGAGGCTTTAGATTTTTTCACTCTATAACACTTTGTTGGATATGGTTTTGATAATTTGCTAAAATACGGTACAAACACTAGAAGCATAAATTTGTGGAAATTGGGGCATTTAGTTAACTAAATTAGTCGACTTGATGACTTTAGCGTCTACCCCTACTACAAGATTTATTTTATTCACGTATTTTTCTATATTTGCGGCAAAAAAAAAAATTCCTCCAGTTTTTTTTTTTATTTTACAAATAATAAAAATGATAATTTTTTTTGTTTTTTGGTTTTTTTTATGCATCTCATGTATTAGACGTATTTAGCGAGCTTACGCGCATTCTATTTTTAGACTCACTCAGCGGGACCTACAGTTTAACGACGATTCCGAATGTCGCAGTTCGAGAAGCATTTACAAGACTTGACGATTACTTTTTTGGAGCCGTCAACGTTTACGCAGTTTAGCAAGGCTTACTTGTCCAAAAGATAGACTTATTGATACATATCAGTTTTTGGCTAAAGCCCAATTAAAATATAAAAAAGGAAAAACAGCATTTTTTGGAATATTTGTCTTTTTTACTATCAAAAAGATAAAAATTCTATTGATACAACAAAAACATTATCTGGATTATTTTAATAAAGGGAATTTGTGAGCAGACTCGCAACACCACAATTTTCATTGTTAGTTGGTGAAATTCAGACAGTAGCATTTTTACTTTAAATGAAGAGATCGAAAACCACCTGGATTAAACTTTTGGCAGCAAAGAACAATTTTCTGAATGTGGAATCAAGGAAATCCCAGAAAGAATGCAAAAGGTATTGAAGCAGAATTGACAATAGATAATTGGGAAAAAAAAACTTTTTCACAGCAAGAAAGTTCTCTTTCATTCCATAAAAAAGTAAAATTACATTCGGAACAATCCAAAAGCTAATTGTAAGTCGAACCTACAGAGATTCCTGTCCTCATGTTATTAGCTTGCAGCGGGGTGAATCATGGACCTACGATGCCAAATGCCACCGTGTGAAAATCCGGAGTTGGCTTGAGAAATAAGTTCCCCCTTTTCTCCCCATGACATTTTTGACAAGTTGTCAACGCAATTACTTCTGTTTTATGATAACCATAGAATAGAAATATGTTCCGTTCAAACTGATTTACACAGATGCTTTTTTGATCACATTTAAAATATATCCCCAAAGTAAAAAGCAAGGTTTAAAGCAAAAAGAAAATTCGATTTTCAGCCAAATGCATACATATAAAGTATTGTCACTGATTGACTGGACCTCAAGTGAAACTTCGAGTATATTATTTTAAGGAAATCAAGTTTTTAGATTTGTTTTAAAGAAATATATATTTAAATATTTTGAAATGGGCGTAAAACCAATTGTCTTAGTTTTTGGAGGAGTATATTTCCAAATTTTTTTTTTGCATTGTCATCATTGACTTTCTATATTTCGGTAATGTTTCCAATTTTGATCTTCTACAGGTATTTTCATTTAAGTAATCTCTTCCAAAAACTATTCTATTCTCTTTTTACGTAAAAAAATGTACATTCAAGTGTATGTATTTACTCACCGGTTTGGAATTATCGACTGATATCCGATCAATGTCGGACCTTTTTCATTTTATATTTTTGCTAATACTGTTCTTACCCTTTTAAATCCTAAACGCCACAACCGCAATGACAAGATTTTATAGAAATTTCACGCAAATCTAATACTCGAATGAAGTAAGAGCAACTCATTTACACTTAAGTTGACTATTATCCATAGAAGAGAATGTTAGTATTCTCTTCACAAAATGCTTCCTACACAACTTCTTTTATCGTATTCCTTATTAACGGTTTTCCAACAACACGAACAAATTACCATTTCAATGCAAATCGCGGAGACGAGAAAACACGAGAAGAAGAAACAACAAATTATTTAATGCACATTAACACGCAAATTATCATTGTTTTTGTGTCTGCTACCAACAACTTCAAGTAATTCATATTTTCTTTTCACACCTTCTTCTTTTGTATCAAATACGAAAATATCAATGCAGGCGAATTTTGGTTTGCAACAAAAAAAAAAAAAAAAAAACTCGCGGCGGGTACAATTTAATCAAACTCTAAACGACTTTTACGCGATAATTTCATGAAAACTCGTTAGAATTGATTGAAATCTTTGGAGAATCAACATTTTCTGATATTTTGATTAGTTGTAAACGCTATAAACAAAAATAATTCTAAGTTACATTTTAATTACACGCACTTTGCCCAAAAGTTTTTGTTAGACTAACGAGAATCACCAAAATGAAAGAAATGAACAGAAAAGGGAGTATGAGAATGGTTGATACTTCAATGAGAGTGGGAGAGAATTAATCTCTTTCGATGATGGACACTGTGTTGCCATGAACAGACACAAATAGGAGATGTTAAGTGTATATAAAAATGCAATCTGCATTAGAGTAAGAAAATGTGAAATTTGCTCAAATGAAAAGTTAGATTAAGGAGAATAAGCACGATAAAAGAAATAAACAGAAAAGGGAGTATGATAATGGTTGATGGTAAACTGAGAGTGGGAGGGAAATGATCTCTTTCGATGATGCACGCAGTGTTGCCATAAACAGACACAAATATGTAGATATTAAGTGAATATAAAAATGCAATCTGCATTAGGGTAAAAAAATGTGGAATTTGATTAAATGAAAAAGAAATTTAATATTCGTAAAAAAAGAGTGCTAACCACTGCTACCAAGTAAGTATATTTAATGTGTTTCATACATACATTGCTCCACATATTATACATAGGCACAGCGGTGGATCCATAGATCAACAACTTGTGCGGATCGACTTAGAATCACTTTCATATTCCGTTTTAGTCTGTCCGCCAGAATGTTCATGCATTTTTATGAATGTACAGCAAGTGCCTGTTACGAACCGATTCAAATCAAATTTGACATAAATATTTAGATTGTGCCAAGGACAAATGTTATTTACCAATAATGGTCAATATTTGTGTATATACCACCCAACCGCCTATAATCGCTTCTCAAAGGGACTGTCTACCAACTAAATTTAGAACATATTCGTATACTTTGGTTGGGCCATGTGCCATTTCTCTTTGTGTCTTTATAAAATCTAAATTGAGAATTTTTCTTCATTTCATGAATTTCTGTTCCTTTTTTTCTTCTTTTTTTATTAAATATTCTGAATACTGTATTATGCCTATGTGAATTTAAGTTTCTAGCGTTTTTACTAATATAAACTAGACGGCGTGATTTAGCCAGAAAGGGTACCATTAAATTCCATTATCTTAGGTCAAAAGGGTCATTGGTACGGGAGGGTTTTGAGACTTGGATTCTTGTCAATATACCTGGAGAATCCTCGGAAATATTGATTAATAAGTCTCCCTTGGTATTAGGTGATTATAAAGGGTGTCCCAACAAGAACGCAAGATTTAAATTTGGCGCCATTCGAAGTGTCATTGCTTGACATTTGAACAATTGCTATTGTTTGCTAGTAGAAGGTACGAGGTTAGTAAGAACGGAGCGCTACATGAATGAACAACGCATTCTCATTGTAAAATTGTTTTACCAAAATGGTAAAAATTTTGCGATCAATTTGGGGTCACAATAATGCTCCAAAAGAATCAACTGTAAAGAGATTAATGGATAAATTTGCGAAAACTGGGTCTGTTAGTGATGTAAAGACAACAAGCGCCTTCGACCAGGTCGATCGACCGAAAATGTCGCAGCTGTACGTGATGATGTCGTTTAAACTCCATCCATCTCAATTCGACACCGACCTCAGCAAATTGGTGTCTCCAAATCCACTATGCAGCGAATTTTGACGAAAGATTTGCATCTTCATGCATACAAAGTTCAATTGACTTAGGAACTGAAGCCAGCTAACCATGGACAGCAAAGGGAGTTCGTTAGTTGGGTATTGGAGAGACAACATGCTGATTTTGCCGATAAAATCATCTTCAGTGACGAGACCCATTTCCATCTTGATGGCTTCGTCGATAGGCAGAATTGTCGCATTTGGGCTGAGGGGAATCCTCGAGTGATTCACGAGAAGCAAATGCATCCTCAACGTGTCACTGTGTGGTGTGGATTTTGGGCTGGAAGAATCACTGGACCTTTTTTTATGAAAATGAAGCATGTCAAGCGCAAACAGTCAATGATGTTCGGTATCGTGAAATAATAACCAATTTTTCGCACCTAGAATTGAAGAAATGCATGTGGAGGGCATGTGGTTTCAACAAGACGGCGCCACATGTCATACAGCCAGAGAAACAATTCAATTGCTGCATCAGTCATGTTAATCGTTGATGTCGGGACACCCTTTGTATTAACTACTAACTACTGTATTAAGTAATTTCCATAGTTTCCTTTTCATTACCTAGTTTTTGTTTTCGTTTTTTTTGGGGTCTTTAATTTCCTTCATGTAATGGAAATTAGTGATTTGGGTAAGACATGAACCCCGCACCCGACTACAGTTAGCGTTTATAAAGCTCCCTCAGTCTTATCGCAAATTACGAAGATTTACCAGATTTTCGTTCCGTAATCCAATTGTGAATTGGACCATTACATTCCCAGTACTTATTGTTGTTGTTTTTTTTTTGGCAAGATGTACGTTTGTAACAGAACTAAACAACAAACATTTGTTCTCGACATCGTTAGACAAGTATCTATTCCGATTTGTAAATATTCACTTTGTAATACATTTCCAGCAAATTTCGCTATTCATTCATTTTTCAATACGGCAGTGAATTGTGTATTTCATTACTTCCCAGAATATGCACACGAAGCAAAACTGATGTTCAAAAATACTCCAGTGACACATGTTGCTTTATGAATATGAGAGCATATTCATATCCTTATACGTATACAGTCACAAGTTTGCTTACAGCCCCTACACACACAACGGACGATGTTGGCAAAAGTTTATTGAATTTTTTTCTTTCCTCCCTTTTCCTTTTTTTTTTTTTGGTATATTTCACTTTTTGCATATCACCATAATTTATATAATGCAAATATTAACTTTTATATTTTTCTTCATTGCCAAGAATGATGACAAAGATGATTTTGCATTCGCTGGTGCGAGTGAGCACAGCTTTAGTATTATCGTTATTGTACTCGTATGTTGTTACTCAGGATATTGTGTGGCAGTGACAATGGCAGTTAGAAGACGATAGGAAGAATGTGTCTTTTGCATTTTACAATTGCCATTGTCCTGTGTGTCCTGAAAACCATTTTATGTCACATTTGGCTCAGTGAGAAAGCAAAGTTTATGATTTTGTAGTGAAGAAGGGAGGGAAACGATCAAATTGGAGCGTTTTGTGTTAGGACGCAGTCAAAGTGAAAGATATTTTGTCCTCTGTTTTATTTTAATTTTAATTGACCTTGTTTTGTTAACGAATACACAGGGTGACGGAATTGTAGTTAATTTGAAATAATAATTTTGATTACCAGTATTTTTGTGCGTAACAAATGAACGTTACAAATACCCATGCACCAGTTTGGGTTTCGTAAGGGTCATGGAATTATAGAACAAGTACACCGTATAGTAATCCAGATCAGAAAAACACTCGAAGACACAAAACACACTCAGAAATATTGCTCAACTCTCTTTATAGACATCTCCCAAACATTTGATAAAGTGTGGCATGAAGGCCTTATTCACAAAATAGTCTTTTTTCTACCGACAAATGCCCATAAGCTGCTGGAGAGCTATCTAAAGGATCGATCTTTTGTAGCAAAATCGAAGGACTCTGTTTCGAGGACGCTGCTCTGGTTAATGCTGTTTTAAGGCTTCCCAAATTTCTGTAAGGAGTCTTGCAAGCCATATTCTCCAATTCTGACCACAAAGCATAATCCAGTGGATTGAGATCTGGACTCACTGATGGCCAATCTTCTGCTGCTATAAAGCCAGGAATATTGACTCTGAGCCACTCCTGCGTGGTTTTAGCTTTGTGCGCAGGAGCAGAGTCCTGTTGGAAGATCCATCTACGTCCATTGAAAAGGGTATTGGTCAAACCCTTCACAACACCCTCTAACACATCTTTTTGGTAAACCTTTGCACCAGTTTTTACGCCCTTATCACAGAAATGGAGGGATGTGACACCATGGTGGGAGACCCCCACCAAACCATTACGGAAGAAGGATGATAGCCACGTTGGAACAACTTTTTTCGCTTCCTTAGATGAAGTGGCATAAATCTTGTTTGTTGAAAACTTCTTCCACGGTAAAAATTTTCTCATCCGTAAACAGAATGTTTTCATGGCCATTGTCTGCGTGCCGCTGCAAAAGTCGCTTGCATCTTTCCAGCCTAATTTTTTCTAGCTGAGGAGTTAGAAGATGCCCCGTGGACCGACGATAGGCTTTCATATGCAGATCATCCCGAATCAGCCTAGACATGGATCTGGTTGATATATCCAATTCCTTGGACATGATTTTCTGCTTTCTAAGGGGATTTCTCCGAATTCTTTCACGCACTGCCTTTACTACCGCACTCGTACGGACAACGCGCGGGCGACTACTTTTTGGCCTGTCTTCTACTCCATTCAATTCGCCGAAGCGAGCAATAGCACGATAAACGAACATTCTTGATATTCCGAGTGGTTTTAGCAACTCGAAAATTTGGCCAGCACTCTTTCCGCACTTATGCAACGCTACTACGCCGACTCGATTCTCTTTAACGCCCCACTCCATGTTAACAGATTGCAAACTGAAACCAAACTGACTAGTATTCTTCACTAATCAGTGCATGTGATCTGAAAAAAAAGTTAACGGTTCTATTCCCGCAAGAAGTTTTGAACGATAAGCACTGGAAATTGTGTAACAGAACATATGGCAGGACTAGGTACATCCCTGACATGCCGCTGATGACACTGCATTCATGACAATTAGCACCTGCCCACTAATGGCTTCTAGACAACTGCAGTCTCATTTACATACATTAGAATCTTGGCTCGAAAAGTGAAAGATAAAAGTAAATGCCACTAAGACTGTACAGGTTACATTCTCTCTTAGACAAAACAATTGCCCAGCCCTCTCCCACTCGCTCGAAACCTTCAACATTTTCCCGATTAAGAAGAAAGGACATGCTGGACTTGGTTCGGCAATGGCAGGATACTTTAGTTTAAGATAGGATTAAGATTTGAATACTTATTGTAAATTTCAAAAGAAAGATTCAATAAAGAAAATGAATGGGAAAAAAAAACAAAATTCAAAGATCGTTAGTAAAATTGTCATGGCGACACTCGATTCCATGGTTAAGCCGGTAGTAAAATGAACATCCATGAAAATTGAAACAGTAAGAACAGAAAAAATGCAAACAAGCAGGCTTATAGGGTATGAAAAATGTTTTTACACCTTCACCCGGTGGAATGAAGGTATACGTATATCAATTCATACGGCCAAAAACACCAAGAAGGATGCATCCAAAGTACCAAGTATCTTTTGACCAATTGCGTTTCATAACTTGTTAAGTTAATTGAGCGTTCCTCGTCTGGCTGGCTGGCTTGTGAACGTGATAGTTTTTAAATAAATTTTAAAATTTGGCGCAGTCTAAATAAAGAATGCATGTAAGCCCGCTGAATGTGAGACCCTCACCCATATCTCGATTATAGAATGCAAGGGAATTTATGTAGTTTAACACAGGGTGGCAAAAGAATTGTGCTACTGTCAACTGTTAGTGGCGGCCGCTACATAAAAATTGGTTTTTTTTTACCCAGAAATGTGCCGAAGACGTAGCGGTTTTAACAACATTTGGTTCCAGCACGATGGAGCAACTGCGCACATAGCCGGACCGATTATGGCGGAGCTCCAACGAAAATTCCCAAACAAATTAATATCCAGAAATCCCATTTTCGCTGGCCCCAAAGTCACCTGACCTGACTGCACCAGATTTCTTTTTGGGGTTATGTCAAGCAAGAGATGTACAAAATGAAATCAAGGAATTTGACTGAATTGAATCAGTCCATTACAATAATAATTGAAACGATCCCGGCTTCAACTTTTCAGGTCGCAATGAATAATTTACGATCTATCATTTTTAAAACCAATTAGTTGTATAAAATAAAATTGAATTTTTTATGCAATAAACAAAAAATAAATAAATACATTGATTAAAAAAAAAGGTTTTTGAATTTCTTACTGCGGCACAGTTGGTGCTCCACCTTGTATATGGATTTATATCCGTTTGGGAAAAAACGGATATTTTTATGGGGTTATGGCAAACAGGAGGTGTACAAAACGAAATCAATATGGGTCTTTTAATAACCGAAGAATGGTTAAAACTTAGTACAAAAGTAGTGATTCAAACGTGGGCAATTTTCGTGAATTACGGGGTGATTATGGTCGTCATAATCTTACTGTGCTAGGAATTGGCAAGATTATTAAGAAATTTGAAAAGACTGGAAGCGTTACAGATGTGAACAGGTCTGTGAATCATCGCAATGTTCACACTGCCGAAAATATCGCTTCTGTTAGTGAAAGTTTGGCGGATAATCCGAATTTCAATTCGGCGCGCTAAGGCCGTATGATAACCGTCTTTTTTTTGGCCTGCAATCAAAGATTATGAACTGGACAATATGTGGTTTCAACAAGATGGTGCCACGAGCCACACAATACGATCGATTTTGGCTTTATTGCATGATAAGTTTCCAGAAAACGTAATTTTACGTTTTGGCAACGTTAATTAATGATCTTAGTGACAGATCATGCGGTTTAACGCCGTCAGACTATTTTTGTGCGGTATGTCAAGCAGTAGGTGTCTAAAACGAAATCAAGGAATTTGACTGAATTGAATCAGTCCATTAAAACAATAATTGAGGCGATCCCGCAAAGAAAAACTTTCTGATTAGGTGTCACATATGCGTGAATGAGCATGGAGGTCATTTACAATATGAAGGGTGTCCCAACAAGAACGCAAGATGATGCAGCAATTGAATTGTTTCTCTGGCTGTATGACAAGTGGCGCCGTCTTGTTGAAACCACATGCCCTCCACATTCATTTCTTCAATTCAAGGCACGAAAAAACTGGTTATCATTTCACGATACCGAACACCATTGACTGTTTGCGCTTGACATACCTCATTTTTATAAAAAAAAGGTCCAATGACTCCTCCAGCCCAAAATCCACACTCCACAGTGACACGTTGAGGATGCATTTGCTTCTCGTGAATCACTCGAGGATTTTCCTCACCCGAAATGCGACAATTCTGCCTATTGACGAAGCCATCAAGATGGAAATGGGCCTCGTCACTGAAGATGATTTTATCGGTAAAATCAGTATTTTCATGTTGTCTCTCCAATACCCAATTAACGAACTCCATTGGCTGTCCATGGTCAGCTGGCTTCACTTCCTGAGTCAATTGAGCTTTTTATGCATGAAGATGCAAATCTTTCCTCAAAATTCGCTGCATAGTGGATTTGGAGACACCAATTTGCAGAGCTCGGTGTCGAATTGAGGTGGATGGAGTTTGAGCGACATCATCACGTACAGCTGCGATATTTTCGGTCGATCGACCTGGTAATGCGAATGCTAGTTGTTGTCTTTATATCACTAGCAGACCCAGTTTTAGCAAATTTATCCATTAATCTCTTTACAGTTGACTCTTTTGAATCATTATTGTGGCCCCAAATTGATCGCAATTTGCGAACTGTAGCCGTAAAACTTTCACCATTTTGGTATAATTTCAAACAATTTGACAATGAGAAAGCGTTGTTGATTCGTGTAGCGCTCCATTTTTACTAACCTCGTACCTTCCACTAGCAAACAATAGCAATTGTTCAAATGTCAAACAATGACACTTCGAATGGCGTTAAATTTAAATCTTGCGTTCTTGTTGGAACACCATTTAATAGCTTCAAAAGTAATTCGTTATATAAACTCCAATTGAATATTCTATAAAATAAGAAACAAAAAATGTGGAAAAATGAATTATGGAAAAATAGAGAAAAAATCATTTCTTTGTTTTCTATGCCAAGTTTTGCATATCTCCTTCCAGAAAGTTTATTTTTCACATATAAAAAAAAAACTTTATTTCTACGTTGCGCAACATTTTGTTTTCTTTCTTCGGTTTTGTTTATGTTTCAAGGATAGTGGCTTAAACTAATACCAAAACAAAATTACTAAGTTCTTATATTTGTATTTTTTACCTATCAAAGTTTGAAGATGTTTTCGCCTTTACTGCTAAAAACTTAATTTCAATGAATTTCACTTAAACTATCGGAAACATTAATAAACTTTCACTTTTTCCATACTCTTTTTCTGCCTGTTCCACTAAATTTTAACAGGTTATTGATTTCAACGAAATAACACCTTCATGGAATGGATTTTTGGTGCTTGTATTTAGACTTTGCAATAAACACGTATAATCTTATAACGAGGGCGGTTCCAAAACTAGCGGACCTAACAGAGAAAACTGATATTTTGCGGCAGTAACATTTTATTCTTCCGACCTCCAGAACTGAGAACTGGGTTAGTAGAACTATCTGGCGTAGTTGTTTTTTTTTCGTTGGAAAAGAGCTCTTATTCATAGTCTTTATAATCTAATTTCTAAAAATCGTTCCCAAAATTAGGTGTGCTAACAAATAAGACGCAAAAAAGTTGGGTAAATTTTCGTTTATTTTTCAACATAATCTCCTTTTAGCTCGATACACTTTTTCCACTTTTTTCACTTTTCAATAACTTCTATACCCTGTTTATAGTAAGAACTGCCAACCTCTTTAAAATAGTCATCAATCACAAGCTCTACCTACTCATTGTTGACAAATCTTTTACCACCGAGCCATTTTTTCACGTTTGGAAATAGAAAATAGTCCGAGGGAGCTAAATCTGGCGAATAAAGTGCGTGATGAAGCAACTCCAACTATAAATAATTAATTTTAGCTATCGCAAAAGTGGATATGTGAACTGATGCATTTTACTCTATTGAAAGCAAGCGCGGCACCCATCTCGCACACAGCTTTCTCATCTTCAAATCTTCGGCCAATATACGATGTATGACACTTTTTGAATTGCCTATAATTTTAGCTAGTTCACGCACCTTCAGCCGACGATCATTCAATACCATTATGTGAATTTGCTTAACCGTGTCTGGCGTGGACACCTTAATTAGCCGACCACTACGGTGTTTGTCTTGGCAACTCGTACGGCCTTGTTTAAACTCTACTACACAATATTTTACAGTCGTAAACGAAGGAGCAGACTTCCTAGAGTAGAGCCTAGCTCGGCTTTAATACTGGTTGGACAGAGACCTTTCAAATGGAAATATTAAATTACATACCGGTGACCAATTTTTTTTCATGTTTACAAATTTACTGAGATCGTTTACTTTTGATGACTCAAATATATATATACTGAACAACGTGGCGTCTTAAAATATAAGTTTTATAAGGTTGTTTCATGTCATCGGTATACGTACTTAATAAAAAATAATTTAAAATAGAATCAGGATTATTATTTCTTCTTCTTAGGCAGCGACTAGAATAGACATCCTTATCTATTATATGCCGCCCGTAGAGAATAATTCCAAGCGCTTCGATCTTTTGCGCTTCTCCTCCAATTCGTCATACCAAGTTTCGATAGAATTTCAAAAGCCTGGTCTTTCCTACAAAGTTTTGGTCGCCCCCTTCTGCGTCGTCCATCGAGTTCGTTGTCGAAAACTTTCCGTGTCGGCGGAGCATTTGGGTCCATCCACACAACATGGACCAGCCAACGCAATTAGTATTTAGGTTTCGATTTTTTCCCGTATTCGTTTTCGAAGAATTACAGTAATTTTTTGCAGATGTACAGTGACCTGGTGAACTTCGAGTGCCTCGTCACTAAAGATGATTTCTCAACCAAAATTGGAATCCATTTGTTAAAATTAGAATGCCATTTGTTGTAATGTAATTTTCCACTGTACGTCCTCTATCTTCAAACTGGCCTCTTGTAATACAAGTTAACAAGGCGTGCCAGAAAGTCAGTTTGGTGGGCATTGACAGTTGCTCGTGGTACTTTAGTTGTTCAGCTCCGGCTTGAATTAAGTCATATGTTGGCTCCGTCACTGCCGCTGCTACACGCAAGAACATTACAAACAAAATAATTAAGTACTACTCCGTGATGAAACTAGGAAATGCTTTCTGTTGGCAATCTGATGATGGTGATTTCGTCGTCATTGGATCCCACATGGCCCTACCTTTGGATCATCTATTTAATGAACCCCATGGACTGCACGACAGGTGCAGTCAGATGCCCAGCCAGCGAACAAACAGAGCTGTCTATGGTTTTTAAATTAGGCTTCTTTGTCAATTGGATGTTGTGCGGATGTTGGCCTAAGAACCGACTCAAAGTTCGCCAAGCTAAAGTCTGCGAAAGGTCGAGTTCTTGTGCACGGCGGAGAATTGACTGCCTCCGATTTTTCTGCTCACTTTCACAGAAAGCGGTGATATTCTAGACTGGTTTGGTGTATGTTAGACGCACGAATATTGGCTAATTATTTAGAGAGTCGTTTTTGAAGGGCCATCCAGTCCGCTATTTAATGAATTTAACGCACTCCACATTTGAACTGATGATCGATCATTTTAAAGTTTCATCATGTGGTGCTGAATTGTGTAACTTGACGTGATGATTTAACATTGGTAACTGAATAATAAACAACAGATTTGGAAGACGATGCCGAAATGACATGGTCGGCACAAATTCTCAGTATTGATTTGGTGTATTTGGAAACCTTTTGACATGAAAGTAAAGCCTTTATAGTTATGGTAAAATCGTGGACGTCTGCAGCCATTTTCAAAAGTTATGTCTATTACAATTTTGAAGAATATAAAACAACAGCTAACTAGAATTGCGACTTAAGTCGAGCTAGATTTAATATCTTAGCCAAATTTGATAGAAATCGGGATTAGTCGTGTTAAGGAGATTCAAAATGTTTAGTATTACGTAAAATCCTTTGCAACGTTTGTGGAATTTTTCAAAACGGATAATAAAATAACTTCTAACTTATGTGTAAAAATATCCACAAGTACTAGTATAAAAGCGAAAATTAACACTGCAATTTTGTTTACTTTCGATTTGTTTTTTTGTCAAATTTAAAACGCTTATGAGTTTCATTACGGCTTCCAAATCTAAGTTTTTGTTTCTTAATTAAAACTCCCCAGTATAAGTCGATTCACTCACTCACTCAATTCTCCTGAAGTACAATCTTCAATTCGTTAAAACTACCACTCCGCTCGTACGTAGACAGTCTATTGACTTTAATCACCACATATATATGAAAGCATCCTTTGAGTCTTTACGGTTGGACGGGCGGACGCAAAACATGGGTGTCTATCTCTTTAACAAATGTGTCTCCCCAGTTGTTGTGTAGTATCCTTTTGCAATTCCTCCCCTTCGCCCAGATGCTTCCGCAAACATTTACTCTGTTGCGTTGTGAGGACAACTCATTGTATTCCGCAAAAACCTCTTAAGAAGTGAATGTAGAAGATAAGACCAGTGTGTTCCGCACATATCCTTTTGATATAAAATTAAAAACACTACTTAGGATATTAAAAAAAAGTAAAGGAGAAATCTTTCATCCAGAAATGAATACAAAAATCCGGAGAATAACTTCACTTCACTTAAATAATAAAAATAAAGGATGCTTAGAAAGAGAAACTCCTTTATAAGAGGCAAACACACACACATCCGCATACTATACATATTTGTATGTGTTCATGTATATATAGGCATCACGTACGGTTGTGTATGTGTCCGTTTGGTATCCTTCACTTCATAAAACGTGTTCGAAACAAAAGTTTCATTTTTTCTCTCTAAATAACCATAAAACCACTCGACAATGTAGCAGCATACCAAGAAACGACAGAAAATAAAAAAGAAATTCTATAAAGAAAATCGGTGTACAAATGTAAAACGAAAGAAATCGTACGAGTGATACATTCTGTAGCAGCAGGGGGAGAAAAAAGTGAAAATATAATAAAACGCATACACATCTCTATGCACATTACTTTGCACACACACACACACATGTGTGTATACGTACATAGTTAATACCTTCATACCGATAGAAAGAAAGGGTGATATAGCAGATGTTGGAGGGGGGAAACAAACGCTTTTGACGAAATCACAATAGATGTGATATATTCAGATTTATGTTGCAAAGCGTGAACGCGTGTAAAGCCACATTACGCTACACCAAAGGAAACACGGATGACTTTTAACGCAAGCAATTTACGAGGGCGATTTCAAAACTAGCCGACAAGACGTATAGATGGTGACAGTAGTTTGATGAAAAGTGGCAATACTATAAAGCCTATGTTTTAAATTTCAAGGCGCCACGTTGCTTTTTTAGGATTCTTATTGAAGCCATAAAAAGTAAAGTCTCAGTAAAATTATAAAAATGGAAAAAAATTGGTCACTGTTATGTAATTCAATATTTTCAGTCCAACCAATATTAAAGCCCACATAGATGCTACTCTGAGAAAGTCTGTTTCTTCATTTACGACTGTAAAATATTAGATAGCAGAGTTTAAACGAGGCCGTACTAGCTGCCAAGACGAACACAGTAGTGGTCGACCAATTGAGGTGTGCAGTCATGCTTAAGAAAACACACAAAATGGTATTACATGATCGTTGGCTGAAGGTGTGTAAGCTAGCAGAAATGACATTCATTTCAAAAAGTACTATAGATCGTGTATTGACTGAAGATTTGAGGTGTGCAGGTACGATTAAGAAAACACACAAAATGGTATTACATGATCGTTGGCTAAAGGTGTGTAAGCTAGCAGAAATGACATTCATTTCAAAAAGTGCTATAGATTGTATATTCACCGAAGATTTGACGATGAGAAAGCTGTGTGCAAGATGGGTGCCGCGCTTGCCTTCAATAGAGCAAAAACAGCGTCGTGAAAATGTTTCAGTAGAGATGTTTCACCACAATAAAACCTCACCACTTCACACCTGAGACAAAAGAACACAATAACCAGTGTACTAGAATGGGAGAATCATGTCCAAAGACGTCAAAGAAGTTTCCATCTGCAGGTAAAGTCATTGCGCCTGGTTATTGGGATACGCGTGGGATTATTTTTATTGATTATCTTCAGAAAGGAAAAACAATCAACAGCGAATATTGTGCTAATTAATTGGATCATTTAGGTGATAAAATTATGGAAAAATGGGCGGATTTGGCGGGAAAGAAAGCGGTATTTCATCAAGACAATGCTCCAGTTCACGCATCTACTATTGCGATGGCCAAAATTGCTGCTCCTGCTGCTGAGGCCAAGAAGGAAGAAAAGAAGAAGGCAGAACCCGACGAATTTGATGACTATATGGGTTTCGTGCTTTTCGACTAAAGTGACCAAGCGTTTGTTTTATTCCCCTAATTCCTCAGATTTAGCTCCCACCAACTATTTTCTATCTCCTAATTAGAAAAAATGGTTCGGTTTGATGGCTATTTTAAGGAGTTTAACAGTTCTTACTAAAAACAGGATATAGAAGCAATTGAATATAGCTGAAAAAGGTATATGGAGCCAAAAGGAGATTATGTTGATAAATTATGAAAATTTCATCCAACGTTTTTGTATCTTCTTTGTTAGTTCGGCTAGTTTTGGGACCGGCCTCGTATATGTATGCGAGGATGTTCGGTATATTCATTATAACAAGTATAAAACATAGACTTTCGTTTGATTACTACAAGAAGAGGTGGAGCAATCTGTCCCTACTTCATTTATAGTACTAAAGGAGCAGAATATTTGGTCTTGCAAATTGAAGATTAATCGGGGATATCTATTCCAAGCGCTCAAGTGTGTTTGGTCTTTTATTTTTCTAAAGTTTACCTTTATCGATCTTGGTATTCTTGCGGTACATTCTATGGCTGTGTAGGACGACATTAATATAGAAAGAAGTCTTTAAGTGTTGTACAAAAACCACATTCGATGGTTAACAAACGCGGAAATTTACTGCGGCCTTCACAGGCGTTGAAAAGGAAGAGGCAAATGAGCGAGAACCATAATAAATTATTTGGTTTTTAAGCTGTGCAAAGCTTGACCGCCGCAAATTTGGTCTGATGGATGAAATTACATACGTTATCTCCGCCTTTCATAAAATAAGGAATATTTTTCTGGAGATAAGAAACATAATGTTGCTTGCAAACCAATAGTAGTGACAACAAGCGATTTATTGATTATCCTTCAGAGATCATTTAGAGGAAATGCACAATAGACTGAAGCATTTGGAATGCCCTTCTGTGGCTGATTCCCAAATCCATTCGCAAAAATCTGTATAATGGCGCAGGCTAACAAATTCAAAAGGCCACTTTTAACCGATTTTAAACTGAAGTCTACATTTTGGATAATTTTTCGAGAAATTCTGAAGAACTAAAATACAACAATTATTTATTATTCAGATAGCTGATGAGCCTTTATTTCTCTTATTAGGAAAATTTGATTAATTCGACATTTTCTGAGCATCCACCGCAGTTCCCACATTCTACATAAAGTTTTAACGATTACCTAATTTAGCATTAAGACTTCATGTTAACACAAAACCATGATTGACATGCCAATCTCAGTTAGATATTTCGACATATAATGTAAAATCTAATGGACGGACAGATTTTGTCGGGCGTATAAACGAACATTTACATATTCAGGCGAAGGTCCTTAGGCTGGGTCACGAAAAGAAATTGTTTTCTTTCAGCAGCATTAAATAAAATTTGTTTTTTTTTTCCTTGAATAAAAATAATACTCAATAGAAACTATTTAAGTGGGCAGTGAGCTAAATGATTTGAAAAATATCATCAAATATGTTCATATTTTCTATCGTGGATAGGATGTAGGGATATATCCAGTTTTTCAGTCCATCTTTGTAAGATTCAGATCGTAAAAATCAGAGCATGTAAAAATCAATGCCTATGAAAACATGACCGGCCGTCCGAGCATTCGCGTATCAGTTGACAGCTCTTTACGTGGAGAGCACGCACAGGTGGTTCAGGTTCGAATTTGGGTTCGAATCGGTTTTCTGAAAAAAAAAACCTTGCCCAAACAGTGACTGAAACCACCTCCAGAAAAAATGGTAATTGTTAAGACTTTTCCAGTGATCTCAGTGAATTTGTAAACATGAAAAAAATTGGTCACCGTTACGAAATTCAATATTTCCATTTGAAAGGTCTCAGTCCAACCAATATTAAAGCCTAGCTAGATTCTACTCTGGGGGAGTCTGCTCCTTCGTTGACGACTGTAAAATGTTGTATAGCAGAGTTCAAACGTGGCCGTACGAGCTGCCAAGACAAACACTGTAGAGGTCGGCCAATTGAGGCGTCCACGCCAGACACGGTTAAAAAAATTAACAAAATGGTATTGGATGATCGTCGGCTCAAGATAGGTGAGGTAGCTGGAATGATAGGCATTTTAAAAAATGCAATACACCGTATATTGGCCGTAAATTTGAAGATGAGAAAGCTGAGCGCAAGATGGGTGCCGCGCTTGCTTTCAATAGAGCGAAAACAGCGTCATGAAGATGTTTCAGTAGAGTATTTGGCAATGTTTCGCCGCAATAAAGTCGAATTTTTACGTCGAGTTATAATCATGGATGAGACATGGCTCCACCACTTCACACTTGAGACAAAGAAACAGTCAAAGCAGTGGACTGGAATGGGAGAATCGTGTCCAAAGAAGGCGAAAAAAGTTCTATCTGCCTGGCAAGGTTATGGCGTGTGTTTCTTGAGACGCGCATGGTATAATTTCTGATTATTTTAAGAAAAGAAAAGCCATCAACGGTGAATATTATACTTATTTATTGGAGCGTTTAGGTTTAGGAAGTTATGGGAAAAAGACCGCATTTGGCGAAAAGGAAAGTGTTGCTTCATCAGTGTTTTGATACAACAACACTTTCTGTCTGCAGTTCACAAATCCACTATTGTGACGGCCAAAATGAATGAATTAAAGTCCGAATTGCTTCACCACGTACCTTATTCGCCATATTTAGCTTACTCGGACTATTTTCTATTTTCAAACTTGAAAAAATTGCTCGGTGGTTAAAGATTTGCCAACAATGAAGAGATGGAGTCTGCGGTTGACGGCTATTTCAAGGTGTTTGACAGTTCTTACTATGAAAAGGGTATAGAAGCTATTGAATATAGCTGGAAAAGTGTATTGAGCTAAAAGGAAATTATGTTGAAAAATAAAGAAAATTTTTACCAACTTCTTTGTGTCCTCTTTGTTAGGTCGTCTAGTTTTGGGACCGGCGTCGTAGTCCACAAGAGGTAAAATCGGTTCGTTAGGAAAAGGCTAAATGCTAAAGCCAACTTTGAAATATTAGGAATTTTCAATGTTCTCGAAGTAATTGCACGGTTTATTTATTAATTATAAGATATAAATGGTGTTATTGTGCACATATAGGAGAGGGTCATTTCACTTATAAGTTCTCGAGGCAACCAATTGAACAATGGTTTCCCGGTCATGCTTCTACGTCGTTATCTAGGCCGAATATTCGCGCTGTGGAGGTTATGCTCCGTATTTGGTGGGACCAGGTAAGTGTTATTTATTACGAACTGTTGAAACCAAGCGAAACCATCACGGAGGATCGGTATCGACTTCTATTAATGTGATTGAACCGAGCTCTGCGCGCGAAACGCCCACAATACGCGGAGAGGTGCGAAAAAGTGATTCACGTGGCCAAGCCCGTTAAAACCTACCTGAAAACGGTGAAATGGGAAGTCTCCCCATCCACCATATTCGCCAGACATTACGCCGTCCGATTATCACTTATTCAGTTCGATGGCATACGTTCTGACTGACCAGCAGTTCCACTCATACGTCGACATTAAGGAGTGGCAATATTCGTGGACAGTTTTACCGTGACGGAATTCGAGCTTTGCCAGAAAGATGGGAAAAAGTTGTAGCTAGCGATGGTCAATAATTTCAATGAATCATTTGTAAACATGTTTTCATAATATAGTTGCATTTTTATTAAAAAAAAAAAAACAGGGACAACGTAGTTGCGCAACTAATATAATAAAATGTCTTAAATCGTATTGAGATAAAAAGCAGCATTCAAAATCCGCAAAATGGTATATTGGAATTGACGATCGGAAAATAATGCCGGAGCTCAACGCATTGCATTAGAAACATTATGGAAAAGTACACCAACCAGTATAGAAATTTTTAGTTAGGTGAACTGATGTACATACATTTTCACCCAAAATCCTTTTGTCTTCCTGAAAAAGTGTGATTGATGAGCAAAATTATAACTTTTGAAACCCTTCGATTAGAAATTATGGAATGCTCCCTTTTTTTGGGATAAATTGACTGGTTTGTATGAGTGCTACCCACCCTAAAGGGTACAACAAATATTATTCTCAGAGATATGTTGACGCTTTCCAAATTACACCTCATTGACTGCTGCCGAATGAAAGATAGAAATATGTGGGTTAAATAGATAATATGTATGGGAGATACCGGAAGAGTCGCGATAAATTGGTAGATTTTTCTGAAATTCCATCAAGCGATATACACTAAACCGATGGACAAAAGTTTGGAAACAAACTATACTTCTGAAAGCCGTCCAATTTCTATGGAAGGTATCAAAGAAGATGCTCGATATAGTCTGTTTCAAGATTCTTAGAGATTTACGACAGTCATTGTGTCAACTAGCTTGACTAACAGACGGACATCGCTCGATCGCTTTAAAAAGTTCTGAAAAATAACTATTCAAATGAAAGTTGATACTTAAACATTTCCTTTTTGGTGTTAAATTTTTATCCTACCAAATGATTTCTTCGGGTGAAGATATAGAAAAGTACTTTAAAGGACTGATAATTTGACTGAAATGATAGATATTTTATAATTTATAAGCTAGTTGAATTGGAAAACTATCGAAAATGTATTTACTCAAAAAATGTACAGACCGTCAAGCGTTATATACTGAAACGATGGACAAATATTTGGGAACAAACCATATTTTTGAAAGTCGTCCAATTTGTATGGAAGGTACCAAAGAAGATGCTCGATATAGTCTATTTCAAGATTCTGTTAGTCAACTAGCTTGACTAACAGATGGGCATCGCTCGATCGCTTTAAAAAGTTCTGAAACACAACTAATCAAATAATATTTGGCACCTAAACACTTCCTTTTTGGTGCTAAATTGTTATCCTATCAAATGCTTTCTTCGAGTAAAGATGTAAAAAATTACTTTAAAAGACTGATAGTTTGACTAAAATGATAGATATTTCATAATTTATAAGCTAGTTGAATTGGAAAACCATCCAAAATATATATACTAAAGTTTGTCTTCATAAAAATTGTACTCGCACATACGACTTTTGCTGAAATTTTTGAAACTGTTTCAGGAACGGCTCAGTAAAAAGGCGAATAATTTTGACATTAAACTATTGAATTTTGTTTAGGTGCCATCTAAGATTACATACTTTTATGTACCGCAACCCAGTCTAATGTGCATATGCGCGCCTAATTGTTATTTGTACGTACTCGTATGTAACATTGAGAACTTCACGAAGTACATCCTCACATACAGACACAAACAGCATTCATAGCTGAATGAATAACGCTATGAATGACTGACTGGTTGACTGCAGTAAACCTGTCAAAATCAATGTACTCTACTGCTGTGGTTTTTCCTCTTTGTTTTGTTGTAGTCCTTGCCGTTTGTTGTTGCTTTGGGTTTTGTCTCCTTTGGCCTGCTGTTCGTATAGCGAACAATGGCAGCAACAACAATCGCAGCAACAAAATGTTGTGTTTTAACACACTACCACACAAAACAACGTCAACGACAACAAAAACTGTCATATCCTCAAAAACAAAAAAAGAAAAAATCATACGAATCCCTCTAACGTCACGAAAAAAAAAAAACAGAAATATTCGAGTACAACGAACGAACGAATGCATAAAAGTTCAAGACAAATATGAAGGGACAACTATTGTTTGTCACAAAGTGGTCGGTGAGGGCGACGTGCAGTATTGCTGTAGTATGATGACGTTGATGCCTGATCCTGATGCTGATAGAAGTGGCTGAATATCTCATTCATAACATTCATTTGACATACAACATGACTGAAGTGACAGTTAGCAATGAATATTTAAAACACGTCGAATATTTCGAATTTTTTTATTAGGTGCCACATGTGAAATCGAGGGTAACAAAGTTTTGGCATTGCACAGTGTAGGACTAGAAATGTAATGATACTTTAATGAATTGTCAATAGGCTTTAAGAAGTTTTCGAAATGTAGGTGGAATATGCGGACTGTAATAATAAAATTAATAATAAATGATATATGAAAGCAGGCGGTGCCAAAACTTGCCGACCTAACAAAGAAGTTACAAAAAAGTTAGAAACAATTTTCTTGATTTTTCAACATAAACTTCTTTTAGCTCGATTCACATTTGCCAGCGATAGCTTTTATACTCTGTTTATAGTCAGAAATGTCATATTCCTTAAAATAGTCAGCAACCGCAGACTCCAACACTTCATTGTTTGTGGCAAATCTTTTACCACCGAGCCATTTTTCAAGTTTGGAAACAGAAAATAGTCCGGGGAAGCTAAATCTGGTGAATAAGGCGCATGATAAAGCAATCAGAACTTTAATTCGTTAATTTTAGCCATCGCAGAAGTGGATGTGTGAACTGGAGCATTGTCTTGATAAAACAACACTTTCTTTTTCGCCAAATTCGGCCTTTTTTCCACAATTTCATCACCTAAACGCTCCAATAAGTTAGCATAATATTCGGCGTTGATGATTTTTCCTTTCTGAAGAAAATCCATAAAAATAATCCCAGGCGCATCCAAAAATCCAAACAGACGCCATGATCTTGCCTGCAGACGGAGACACGTTTTCGCAATTTTTGGTCACGATTCTCCCATTCCAGTCCATTGCTTTGACTGCTACTGTCATACTGTCTCAAGTATGAAATGGCGGACCCATGTCTTATCTACGGTTATAAATCGATGCATAAATGTGGCTTTACTGCGATGAAACATTGCCAAACATTCTACTGAAACATCTTCACGACGCTGTTTTTGCTCTATTGAAAGCAAGCGCGGCACCCATCTTGTACACAGCTTTTTCATATTCAAGTCTTCGGTCAGTATACGCCGTACAGCACCTTTTGAAATGTTTATCATTTAAGCTAGCTGGTGTTCATTTTGGCGGTCTCGTTTAAATTCTACTACCCAATATTTTATAGTCGTAAACGAAGAAGCAGACTCTCCCAGAGTAAAATCTAGCTCGGCTGTAACGTTGGTTGGAATGAAGCCTTTCAAATGAAAATATTGAATTACACAACGGTGATCAATTGTTTCCATGTTTACAAATTCACTGAGGTCGTTTACTTTTGATGGCTCAAATGAGAATACTAAATAGCGTGACGACTTAAAATTTAAAATATACAGGGTGGGCCATAAGGGTGTTGGCGGTTTAAATACTCAATTTCTCGGTAACGCGCGGCGCGGGGTGGCGGGGGGATATGTTGTTCGCTGCGCCGCTTCCTGGAAATTTAGTCGCCATGGAGCCGTACACGGGAGTGCAGCGTGCATTTTGTGTCCGAGCGTATTACGAAAACAATAAATCAGTGATTACTGCACGACGTTTGTATCGGCATGAACACCGTTTACACGATTTAAGTGAAGTTCCAAGCGCCAATGTGATACGAAAATAGATCAGAATGTTCGAAACAACCGGCTCAACAGTACCAATTACGGTTCGTGGTCGCCCAGTTTCTGCAAGATCAGCCGATATTGTGGAGCGTGTTCGTGTTTCAGTTCAGCGAAATCCGCAACAGTCAACACGTAAGAGAAGTCAGTCTTTGGATGTCAAAAGAACAACTTTATGACGAATTTTGAAACGTGATTTGCATTTGAAGGCTTATAAGATTCAGATAGTCCAAGAATTAAAACCCGATGATGCCAATAACCGACTTAACTTTGTCAATTTGATGCTAGAGCGGTTCAACAATTTCAACAACGTGATTTTTAGTGATGAGGCCAATTTTCACCTAATGGCTCGGTTCTGGTCCGAGACTAATCCCCGACGCTTGCATGAACGTCCACTTCACAGCCCTAAGCTTGTCGTGTGGGCTGGGATAACGTCAACCGGTATTATTGGACCATACTTTTTTGAGGACGAAAGAGGCATGCGATGACGGTTAGAGCGAACAATTATTGCAACATGCTAGCAGAATTTTTGGTGCCAGCTTTGCAAAGAACTTCAAGGCAATACCTCGAGGATGTGGTTTCAACAAGATGGGGCCACATGTCATACGGGTAGGGTATCCATAGAGCTGCTGAAAAATGTTTTTCCTGGAAAACTCATTTCGAAAAGGGGGGATATTGAATGGCCCCCACGTTGCTCCCATCTCTCTCCATGCGATTATTTTCTATGGGACCACCTCAAATCGGTAGTCTACGAGAATAATCCGACCAATTTAGAGCAGTTGAAGAGGAACATTATTCAGGAAAGTAACAAAATACCGAGAACAACTTTTTAACGAGTTTTCCAAAATTTGCGCCTTCGGTTCCAAGAGTGTCAAGCAGCCGAGGGAAGCCATTTGGACAACATTATTTTTAAGTCTTAAAAATTCCCATGCTTCTACTTTTTAAAAATACAAATATATTTTTTTTATGTTTCGTAGTTTTCTTTTAATTGAATATTTAAACCGCCAACACCCTTATGGCCCACCCTCTATGTTTTATAAAAAATCATTTTTTTCAAACTGCTGCCACCATCTTCACGTCAGGTCGGCTAGTTTTCGAACCGCTCGCGTATGTTAGGTGGGATTGGCAAGGAATCCTGTATTTTATGACCAGCTTCTCTGCGATCAAATTCTCAGTTCAAACCTATACTGTCACTGATTGAAACCTATCGGTAAGAAGCGGCCAGCTTTGGCCAAGAAGAGGAATTATGTGGAATGAGGAATTATTAGGCCATGCACATGGATAGTAACTCGCCGGAAGCTGTGGGAGCTGTTGGTCGGAAGGCTCTTGCACTTATGACCTTAAGTAAATGATTACCACCTGTTTCTGGTGAAAATTTTTTGTTGATTTCGCTGGTGAAAAATTCGCCTTCAGGGGAGCTTGTGAACATTCAGTGGTCCTGTTTTTTTTTCTAACAGAGACGCCCTCTTACATAAACGCGCATAGTGCTTGAATAAATTCTAATATCAATTTAACTTTTAAGCAATTCCGCAATCTAAATTTCCCAAAATATTACGTTGGATGATTAATCCTATTTCTATTAACCGGTTTGATTTTGTAACCAGAATCAGAGCCGTATTAAAGTTACTTTCCTATATAAAAAAAAAGTATTAAAAAGTATTAAAGGTATAACGATAAGAATTCTTTGGAAAAGTGGATTATTAATGGCAATCCCTATTAATGGTACTCATATAGATTTTGTCTACATTCCTTACCTTCACTTTCCGTATCCCGCCTTCATTCCTCTCGCTATTTTCTCAAACTTACTCAAATATCTAAATACAGTAGTTATAGCTTTAAATTTTCTATGAAATTCATTACATACAATTTATTTAATATCAATACGTAAAAAAGGTAACATTTGCTTTAATACCTACCCGCTTCACAGCGGAAAGAAACCACATACCACCCTACGCAATCAGACATATATATGTATAGGTAACCGCAACTAACCACTCTGACCCTCATTGCGTTGGTAACCACTAAGAGGAAAGCAAAACATACATACGAGTATGCATGTGTGGGCGACTGTGCGTTTTCTTTTTTTTTTTTTTGTAGATGGTCACAAGCAACTATACCGGTGAAAATTACATGTATTACAGTAAAACTTGTTGTACATTACATACTCGTACATGAAACCATCACAGTAAACGACCACACCTATGTATTGGCTTAGTCCTTTGGGATATGGAGCTTCCTACACTTATAAAGTTGCTGCTTTCAAGCCTTCGGAATTATTCAATGAGCAGGCTTGCATTGAATGTTTTGGACATCTTAAGTTCGTACACTTTCATATAAGTGAGTGATGTCATGTCAAATTTCCGTAATCACATCTCTCGCCGAATTTTATATAGTTAATATAGTTAAGTTATTGTAAAAGGAATTCGAGTGTAGAATATTGATGCGATCAACGATCTTTAGGCGACCTTTCGTCTATTTACAGATAACTAGATTTCAGTAAGTTATTGTAAAAGGAATTCAAGTGTAGAATCTTGACGCGATTAACAATTTTAGGGCGAGATAATATTCCAGATCTCCTAGGTCCCGCCTATTTGCCAGGGCGGCGTTCGTTCTTCAAAGAAGGCGTTCTATGGACTCCTCCATCTCTTCATCCCCACAGCTCCTGCAGAAGTCACTAGTCCCAACCTTCAATCTAACTGCATGTCTTCCAATCAGACAGTGTCCCATCATGACGGATACAAGTAATGAGACGTTGGGTCTTGATAGCGACAGCAGTTTGTGTGGATGCTTCAGATTTAGGCGAGGTCACATCTGTCTGGATTGACTACAGATTCGGACAGACATCCATCTACCATTTGCTGCTAAATATGCTCTATCTCGCAGTAGGAGCTTGCAAGTGGTTATAGGCATGCCCATGGACTCCAACTCGGCTGGAGTCCGTAAGATTGTCCTAGTCTTGCCAGCTCGTCTGCTCTGCAGTTCCCTGGCCATGTTCCTGTGGCCCGGCACTCACATAAGGTGAATGTTGAAATGCTGAGGCATCTCGCTAAGAGATCTGTAGCATTTCTGGGCTAATGTTGAGTTCAGGAAGACGGAGTCCAGGCATTTAAAGGACTGCCAGAGAACATGTTAATCCCCATCGTGGTGAGGTGGCAGCCATTCTGCCACTTCCTTAATGGCCAAAATTTCGGCCTGATAAACACAACACTATCAAGAGTTATAGAGGAAAAACAGAACAAATTTTAGCAAAATCGGTTTATTTGCATGGTTAGTACTAGAAGGAGTGAGCCAATATAGCACATTTACAATACTCGGTTATGATATTACCAAAAATATTAGACTACGACAAGCTTTAAGAAGTTTCATAAAGATTTGCTGTACATATCATGAATACCATCCACCCAGCCAGGCAGAGGGATGTTCTTCAATCGATTTGAAGTCATGAAGTCTATTTGGCCAAAAAAAAAACTTTGTAGTTTAAACGGTTCCTTCTATGTTTGCTGTATCATATTATTCCTTTATTCCTTAATTCCACCGGGTGGCAATATAAAAACCGATAAGCTTAACGCTTTCCGCTGGACAAACATAATTGGTCAGAGATTTTTATTACTTTAAATATAAAATGTTCATATTTCCAAAATTTCGTTTAAATTTAAAAAAGCGCCCAGTTTCCTTGGTCATGACTGAAGCCGATTTTTTTCCTAAAAGCTGCTGTTTTATGTGTAAAACTTTTATAACATTTTGTAACGGCTTAAATTCCGTCTATATGGACAGATATATAGTATACGAGTATATGGACCTCAAACATCAAATCTGTTGCCAAAAATTGAGCAACAAGCATGTGGTCGGTCGGTCGATCATGTACCCCATAGATACACCTGCCCCCTCCCGCAAACTCCGTTTGCAATTGTGAATGTGTAAATGTTTTATGTGGCACATTATGTGTTTTACGATTATGTGCTGCTGCTGTATTTGCCAGCTTACATTTTTGTCATAGTTGGTGTTGTTTTGTTTCATTACTTACCTAAGACCCGGCACTTGTGTGGCCATCGTATTGTCACTGAGGACCCACGAGACAATCGGCGGCGGATTACCATGTGCGGTGCAGCTAACCTGGGTGCCGGTGTCATTGCTAAAGAGCAGACGTGATGGTGGCTCCTGCAGGAAGGTGGGTACTCGTAAGCCGCTTGTGGCTTTCACCATAGGCGGTGGCAGTACTAATAATACTGTGGTAACTAAAGTAATTTCCAACAACGTTAATGAGGTGAGGCAGACAACAGCTGTAAAAGGAAAGAACAGCAAAAAAAAAAAAAACAACAGAAAAGTGTTGATAATTAAACAAAGAACACACAATTAACATTTTATTTTTATTAAAAATAAATTTTACCCGAAAAAGTACTACAACATAACCTCAAACTTTCAACGCATACACAGGCATTACCATCAGCTTGTGCGTTCGAGTGAATTACGCAATTGTGAAGGATTGTGTCGCAGGATTTGCCAGAAGCCTTTCATACACATGTCGCTACTTATATTATTATGTTCCTGAAAGCATCTTAATAGCACTTTTATCATTTTAATCAGCGATAAAACGTTCCACGAATGTTTGAATGTGTGCTATTATTTGGTGAAAATGTGTTCACACCAAGGTAACAATACTGCTCCAACGTGAAAAATTCCATAGAGATATACACTTGCTGGAATAAGCAAAGACAACTAAAAACATTTACACAGGTTTATCAAAACCGTCGATCTGGCAAGGCTGTCAGCTATTAAATACCTGTCATCTGAAGTGTTATTTATTTAGTGAAAGGTTTGCCATTTACGAATATGGATCGTTTAATAACCGAAGAACACGCAAAAGTAATTAAAACTTACTACGAAAGTGATGATTCAAACATGGGAACTTTTCGTGCATTACAGGGTAATTATGGTCGTCATAATCGATCTAATGTGTAAGGAATTGGAAAAATTACAAAGAAATTTGAAGGTACCAGAAACGTTGCAGATGTGTGATGTGATGATGTATGGCCGACTTTTTGTGGCCTGCAATTGAAGATTATAAACTAGACAATATGTGGTTTCAACACGACGGTGCCACGAGCTACACAATACGACCGACTTTGGCTTTATTGCATGAGAAGTTTCCAGAAAGCGTAATTTCACGTTTTGGCGACGTCAATTGGCCATCAAGATCATGCGATTTGTCGCTGTTAGACATTTTTTGTGGGACTAAGTCATGGACCGGATAATCCCCAAACGTACCGCTCAAGATGTGCGAAAAAAATGGTCGAAAGCTACTTAAAGGGATCCACTGCTGTGACCAATCAAGAGGAGGTCCTGTTAATAACATTGTATTTCATAATGGCAAGGTCCAAGCATTATAATGAAATAAAAGTTTCATCGAAATCATATCTTTATGTGTGTTTTATTTAACTTTACTCTTAATAATAGACATGAAATAGATAACCCGTTATTAAATTATAGCAAATAAACAAAAAAAATTGTTTGTCAATTTAATAACACCGATTTGACGGATAGTCGGCTTTATATTTGCTGTTTTCCGACCTTTCAGCTTTTACTATTTTTTCTTACAACGGAGAAATGCAATGTGGCAACGCCATGCAATAGACTTTTGTACACACACAATTCGGGGATTAACACGCGAATTTTGCAATGTGGAAGTGCATATAGTGACATTAAAGTACAAAGCCATAAAATAGAGACTTGAATTAAATTGGTTTCACTCAGTTATATTTCTCCGAATGGAAAATCGAAAAGAGTCCCACAAGAAGAAAAAAGAAAAAAAAGATAAAAAAAGAAAATAAAAAATAAAAAAATAAAATCAAATATCCTAAAACTGCAAAAGGAATCAAAATCTTTGCGGGAAATTGCTAAAATGATTTGTAGGAGCCACTCTTCTATACGGTATGTCATTAAAATCTTCTAATCCACTAGCTCTGTTTTGCCTAAACCAACTGGGCGGACTGATCTGTAGAAGCGAACTATTTGTGCATCAGTAAAATAAAATCACAGATTCACGGCTTTTAAAACTAGTCCAGCCAGTAGAATTCAAATTATAGCATCATGTCTACGTCTTTATTTAAGAAATTTAAAGTACTTGCAAAATTACATATCCAACATTTTCTCATTACGTAACTGTCGTTTGTGTGATAAAATCACAAACATGACAAAAACCAATCAATATCAATCCAAAAATCTTAAATATCATCCCTTCTTTGTAAAAGCTGCTTAAAAATTTAGCAAAATAATTACAAAATATGCTATCAATATAAACCCCATAGCAAATAGAACATTATCAAATATCGCACCATGGTGTCTTTCCGATATTAATATAAATTTTTATCTCGAATATTGCAATAAGCTTAATATGACTCCAGCTGAGGTACGACAGAAATACTTCGACGTAATCAACACGATATATTCAAATTATCTTCTTATTTACTGATGGTTCCGTAATGAATATAAACGTGGGGTTTGCAGTTTTTAGCGAAAACCTAACCTAAAACGTATCCTTAACTACTCATCTGTGAAGAGTAGCAAGTGAATTGCAAGAATATAAATCGTGCATTAAAGCCTGTATTATTGATCAAAACATAATAATATCAGTGAAATAATATATATATCAGCAGTAAAAGGAAGGATTATAGAACGCGTAATACAATAATCATAAATCAAATTATTACAATATTACAAATATTCCTTTTAATAAAATAAGCTATTACAGGAAATGAGACAATAATTCCTTAAAGGAAATTATTCCTGTAGAGTTTAAATATCAATTCTCTGACTATAAGCAGTTCATTAAAAAACATATCTCTGACCTCTGGAACGACTTGTGGCAAAATAATGTTTGGTAAAGTTGACAAAAATCGTCCGGATAACCACTTCTTTTCGTTTAGCCCCCCTTACAAATTACCTAAATTAATCCATATATTCTCTGTTTAATATTCAACTGCACTAAATTCAGATCAATTTAGTATACAAAAATTGTTTAATAAACTCAATTATGGGAAATAAAATGGACTACATTATCACAACCCTTAGAATACCAAATTGACCGTTCTAAGGACCAGGCTTTTGAAATACTATCGCAACTTGGTGTGACGAATTGGAGCGAAGCGCAGAAGATCGATCCGGCACGGAAAATTTTCGACAACGAACTCAATGGATGGCGACCAAAACTCCGTCGGAAGGACCGGGCTTTTGAAATACTATCGAAACATTATGTGACGAATTGGAGGAGAAGCCCAGAAGATCGAAGCGCTTGAAATTATTTTTTACGGGTGCCGTATAATAAATAAGGATATCTATTTCAGTCGCCACCTAAGAAGAAGAGTTTAAACGAAGCCGTACGAGCTGCGAAGACGAACACAGTAGCGGTCGACCAATTGAGGTGTCCACGCCAGACACGGTTAAGAAAATTCTCAAAATGATATTGGATGATCGTCCTCTGAAGGTGCCTGTACTAGCTGAAATGGTAGGCTATACATCGTATATTGACCAAAGATTTGAAAATGAGAAAGTGTGCGCAAAATGGGTGCCGTGAAGATACTTCAGTACTGTTAGCAATGTTTCACCGCAATAAAGCCGAATTTTTGCTCCGATTTATAACTATGGTGAAAACATGAGTCCGCCACTTCACACCTGAGACAAAGGAACAGTCAAAGCAATGAACTGGAATGGGAGAATCGTGTCCAAAGAAGGCGAAGACGGTTCCATCTTCAGGCAAGGTCATGGCGTCCATTTGTTTTCTTCTTTTTTTTCTTGGCTGCGCATGAGGAAAAACCATCAACGCCGAATAATTTGCATAATTTATTGGATGTTTAGGTGATAAAATTGTGGAAAAAGGACGAAAAGGAAAGTGTTGCTTCATCAAGACAGTGATTCAGTTCATCCATCCGCTATTGCCATGGCCAAAATTAATGACATAAAGTTCGAATTGTTTCATCACGCACCTTATTCTCCAGATTTAGCTGCCTCGGACTATTTTCTATCTCCGAAATTGAAAAAAAAATGGAACAATGAAGGAGTTTGACAGTTCTTACTATAGGCAGGAAATAAAAGGAGATTATGTTGAAAAATAAAAAAAAATTTGCCAACTTTTTTCTGTCTTCTTTGTTGGTTCGGCTAGTTTTGGGAATAAATACAAAATAAATAATTTTAGCCTCCTAGCTTAAATCGTGCACCTCCTATCGTGCTTTGACATAATATAGATTTTTACGGAAAGAAGGAATGAATATATCCCCACCCTATTCTATCTTCTTCTCACGTGGCGACTGCAATAGACATCCTTATCTATTATACGTCGCCCGTTGTAGAAAATAATTCCATAATTCGTCGTCGTTGTAGAAAATAATTCCAAGTGCTTCGATCTTCTGCGCTTCTCCTCCAAATCGTTACACCAAGTTTTGATAGTATTTCAAAAGCCTGGCCTTTCCAACGGAGTTTTGGTCATCCTCTTCTGCGCCGCCCATCGAGTTCGTTGTCGAAAACTTTCCGTGCCGGAGCATTTGAGTTCATCCGCACAACATGAACCAGGCCACCCTATAGTGATGTGTATAAAAAAGGACATCAAATTGAGAAAGCCCTCTTATTGTCATTCTTGGTCATAGAATTGTTTTACATGTTCTGAAAAATTAAAAATTTTGGCCATGACACAAACACATGTTCAGTTTTAACTTAACTTATCTTATTAACGGTAGTAGATCTTTCTTGGCTGTTAAAATGTTGAAACTTTTTCCTTTCGACAAGTATACTCATAATGAAATATGTACGTATGTTTCGTCCTGCACACGCTTTGGATTGTTTTAGTATTTTGGCGCTTGTCATTTCCTAACAGCCCCGATTTTAAACATTCGTATCTATGTTTGCCTCCAAGCATTTCGTTTTAGAAATTTAGCACAAGTTGATGGTGCTTGACAACAATTAGACGCCCGTATTTCTGGCTGTGTTTGCGTTTCAGTTTGAGGTTACTTGGTTTTAGTGGGGATGCTCTTAATGCCGTATTATCCCAGTATATCTTAAGGACACCAATGTATATTTGAATGTGTGCGTCTGTACATTTGTATGGGCGTGTGTGTTTACGTATATATTTAAGAACGCGTTGTTATGGCCTGGTATTATTCATAAATCGTCTCTTACCTTTTGCCTTGGCAACAGTTACGGGTGCACTCATAGCTGTGCATGTGTTTCTGGGTTTTGTACGTTTAATGGAAATTTTCAACTTTATTATTATGATAAACTATAAATGCGTAATTTCGTTGGTGCTGTTTTTTTCTTTTTTTTTTTTGGTAGTTAGTAGTTGTGTTGACACCTGAGATATCTGGAAAGGAAGAGAAAAATGAATATAGATTAAAGCTTACAGGACAATGGTAAAAGTAATTTTACTAATGGAAAATGAACATAACAATATTATATTGCTTTATGGCTTTAAACAAAAATTGTTTATGCATTGATTGATTGAAATTTCTCAGAAATTTCGAATAAAAAAGTCAAGCTCCTGGAATAGTGCTCGCTTCTATTTTTATGAAATTTGACAAGTGCAATTTACTAAAATGTTTGATCGTTCTAATATCTAACTTAAACGCCGATTCCAATTGGTTAATATATGGTGCAGTAGAAGAAAATTCAATAACTTCTTGACGTTTTGAAGGCAGAAAACATTCGCCTCTTTTTACAAAAAACAAACACAGTTGATTTTCCAAAGCTACTGTTGAGGTGAATTTTCCACCAGCAAAACCATTCGCCATTAATAGAAACAGATGGTACTCACTTGGAGCCAGGTCCAGATCATTAGATGAACATATACGAACCTTCCAAACGAGCTTCAGAAGCTTCTGGGAAGTCAATATCGATGTAAATGGCCTGGGGTTGTCCTAATAGAACTCTATTCCTCTCCTCTCTATTCGCCAAAGCGAATTTTGTCGATTGTTTCCTCCAGACGGTTCAGTTGGTGACGTACAGAGTCCACGGGAGTTTTACGTGAATCTCGCCCTGAACGCCTTACCCACTGTGTGCTAATCACATTAGATATATTACAATGCGATTGCCAACGTCCTCCTTGGATAACCAAAGTGCCGACAATTTTGGCAGCAAGCTGCCGCATCTATCGGCCCTTTCTTTTAGCCAGTAGATACCAAATTGATTATGCTTCTTCTCAGGTGGCGACTAAAATAGACATCCTTATCTATTATACGTCGCCCGTAGAAAATAATTCCAAGTGCTTCGATCTTCTGCGATTCTCCTCCAAATCGTCACACCAAGTTTCGATAGTATTTCAAAAACCTGGTCTTTTTTGGTCTTCCTGGTCCTTCCAATGGAATTTTGATCGTCCTTGCGTGCCAGAGCATTTGGGTCCATCCGCACAACATGATCCAGCCAATGCTATCGCTGTATATTAATGCGTTTGACCACGTCAATGTCGGCATATAGCTCATACAGTTCATTGTTCATGCGACGCCGATACTCTCCGTTAACCCTGATGGGTCCATATATTTTCCAGAGTATTTTCCTCTCGAAAACTGCCAGCACTGATTCATCCGTTTGTGTCACAACCCAGGATTCTGCGCCATATAACAAGACAGGTAGAAGCAACGTCTGGTACAGTCGGATTATTGTTTGGCGACAGAGTTCTTTGTCATTGAATCGCTTGCTTAGCCCATAGTAGCATCTGTTAGCAAACAATACTCTCTTCTTTATCTCCATCCTGACATCATTCGTTTTGTTTACAGCGGAACCGAGGTAAATGAATTCTTCCACCACTTCAAAATTATAGTTGTCAACGTTCACGCATCGTCCCAAAGGAGCAGACTCTTTGTTCACTAAAACCAATAATTTTGTTTTATCCTCGTTTACCACCAGATCCATTTTCGCTACTTCTTTCTCGATGCTTGAGCAGGTTGCAGTAACACATCGCAGTTTTCTGCCAATGATGTCTATGTCATCTGCATATGCGAGTCACATGTGGATTTTATTAAAGATGGTACCAGTCGTGCCAACTGCAGCTTTCCTCATAATCATCTCCAACAGTATGTTTAAGAGGTCGCAGGATAAACTCTTCGCCAAGATCTTTGCCTATTGAATACGCTAGTATGGGACATAATCTCCATTGGCGCAAGTGATGTCGATCATACTACCTTTGTTACTCGGTGAGTCTATAGCACCAGGTTGAAAAGCAATCCAAGCATGTAGACTGTGTCAGCGATTTCGGTTTCAACCAACAACCTGAGTGATGCTCCCACTATGGGTCCGGAGGGACTCCATTCTGGGTCTTCCTGATCACCACGCTGCTGGTAAAACTCACCGGTAGGAGCTGTGCAAGTTGTGATTTACTCACTATACTTTACAGAATTGGTTGCCCTGCAGTAAAAGAGTGCAGACTGGAGTTTTTTACATACCTGCACGTGCGGAGACCCCAGATAAGTAGAACGGTCGATACTACATTGCAAGGATTCAGTTCCCTTATCGGTGGAAGACGGGGGAAAACTTCCGCTTTCGACTACGATGAGCGGCAACCAGGTGGCATAGATGTGGAATTCCCAGGCCAGTCTGTACGCCTGATAGATCTCTAAGACACAGCTACTCCCGTAGGGTAGTAACTAATAGGAAAATATTTCTGCCCGTCAAATTTCGGCTTGGTCACCGTTTGCGCCGGCTCCCCGCTATTTGACCTCGACCGTTTTCACTTGACGTTGCCGCAAGTGGCCCACTTTTCGTCACCATTCAGCAATCACTTCAGAAATGGTTCGATTTTATTACGATTCAGTGGCGTATCGCAAATGGAAATTCAGTTCATCAGTTTTTTTTCGCTAACTCGCGCTTCTGTTCACACGGTTTTATGCTTAGCTCCTGGGTAACAGAAAAAGTGCTTGAAGAGCGGTCGGATTTGACGATTTCCGTTATTATATCGACGTTTTCGACAATTAGCCTTCCAGAGCATGCCGGCCATGATATCAAAATTGCCGGCCAAAAAACAAATTCCCTTGCATCTTATAAAAGAGATATGGGAGAGCTTCTCACATTCAGTTAGCTTACAGGACGGTTTTGTCCGAGTTGCGGGTATTCTAAGTAATTCAGGAATAACAAGTAGAGTGATAACTAAATTGTGCTTACTTCCTGTCAATTCGTCTTCTTAGGAGACCATGTGTAATCCTCTCTTCACTCACTTCACCTTTACACAAAAGTCAACTCTTTTATTTCAATTAATTTAATTATAACACGATCTTCATCTATCTTCTCAGGGCACCAATAGATCCAGTTGTCCACCAGT
>JAHXMU010000688.1:102177-115132 GCA_019455685.1 Philornis downsi | reverse complement strand
GGCCGTGGGATTAAAATAACACAATGCGAGTATGAAATACATAAAAGTGTAAATTTATATACACAAACATACATATATGCATTCGCATTTGTATGCATGCAAATGTAAATGAAATGTATATATGTGTGCACGTAGTCCATGTACATGTAAAGTGCGGTGTTTATTTTATATTCTACAAGTGAAGGGTAAAATGTTTCAAAGTGCTAACAAAAAAAGACGACGGCCATTAAATGATTCAACAACTTGACTCAAAAGGAACTGTTTTGTTGCAATAAGCGTTGTTATTCTCACAACCCCACGCATGCATAAGCTAACAGTTTGGGCTCGATTATTGCAGCATCTATGGAAACTGATCCTTTGGCCATGGTTGAACAGAAAGTCTTAAAGATGACGCTGCACAGCAAAAAACGTAAGGTCGGTGCTCTAAGTGTTAGCAATTGAAAATTTTGTTATTTTGTCAATTTTGGATTTCCTTATTTGGAAACTTCTGTATGTCGTAAAGACATTCCAGATTCTAAGAAAATTATGTTATCGTTGGATACAACCATCCTTAGCCCGGATTATAGCAACAAGAATGTCCGGGAAGACTTTACACGCTGCCCGAATGTGTCCTAATGGTATATTGTCCCATTCTCACCGCAGAGCAATCTTTAAAGCGTTGGCCGTTTCATACTTTTTATTAATACTAGGCCTTCAGATGGCCCATATATGCAAAAACGCATTTAAGTTTAAGTCAGGGGAATATAGACGCCTTTGTTGTAAAGAAATTACACTGCCGCTCACATTTAACAATAGTGACTACTAAAGGGTGTCCCAACAAGAACGCAAGATTTAAATTTGGCGCCATTCAAAGTGTCATTGTTGGACATTTGAACAATTGTTATTGTTTAGTAGTAGAAGGTACGAGATTAGTAAAAATAGAGCGCTACATGAATGAACAACGCATTCTCGTTGTGAAATTGTTTTACCAAAATGGTGAAAGTTTTGCGGCTACAGTTCGCAAATTGCGATCAATTTGGGGTCACAATAATGCTCCAAAAGAGTCAACTGTAAAGAGATTAATGGATAAATTTGCAAAAAATGCGTCTGTTAGTGAAGTAAAGACAACAACGCGCCTTCAACCAGGTCGATCGACCGAAAATGTCGCAGCTGTTCATGATGATGTCGCTCAAACTCCATCCACCTCAATTCGACACCGAGCTCAGCAAATTGGTATCTCCAAATCCCCTATGCAGTGAATTTTGACGAAAGATTTGCATCTTCGTGCATACAAAGTTCAATTGACTCAGCAACTGAAGCCAACTGACCATGGACAGCGAAGGGAGTTCGTTAATTGGGTATTGGAGAGACAACATGAAAATGCTGATTTTGCCGATAAAATCATCTTCAGTGACGAGGCCCATTTCCATCTTAATGGCTTCGTCAATAGACAGAATTGTCGCATTTGGGGTGAGGAAAATCCTCGAGTGATTCACGAGAAGCAAATGCATCCTCAAAGTGTCACTGTGTGGTGTGGATTTTGGGCTGGATGAATCATTGGACCTTTGTTTTATGAAAATGAGGCATATCAAGCGCAAACAGTCAATGGTGTTCGGTATCGTGAAATGATAACCAGTTCTTTCTTGCCTAGAATTGAGGAAATTAATGTGGAGGGCATGTGGTTTCAACAAGACGGCGCCACATGTCATACAGCCAGAGAAACAATTCAATTGCTGCATCAGTCATTTAAATCTTGCGTTCTTGTTGTGACACCCTTTACTAGGAATAGATTTAGAATTTTGTGTTAAGTTCTGCTTTCGCAATAATGGTACACCTTTTCTGCACATATTTTTCATTTAAGTTTGTTATACAGGGAAAACTGGAATATGACCGGTTTTCTGTTGTTCAAATAACCGGAAACCGGATTACCAAAAAAGGTAATATTTCAAACGAATCGAAAACTAATTTTCTGGAAAAAAACCTATGCTTAAATATTTTATCTATGATTTGCTATGGTCTATGGTCAAACTCTTATTTCGGATTGGATCGTCTAAAACGGCTATCGTCCAGAAGCCGTATTGTGGTACAATAAGAAATTAAAATATCTTTTTTTTATCAATGTACTTTATTTATTTATTTTTTCTTGTATAGATTTAATTTAATTTTATTTTATATAACTAATTGGTTTTGAAGACCGATTTATGCATATGCGGCATTTGATCAGAAAATTATTCATTACGGCTTGAAAAATTGAAGTCGGGATCGCCTCAAATATAGTTTTAATGGACTGCCTCAAATCAGTCAAATTCCTTGTGTTAATACGGGGGGTTATGACAAGTGGTTTCAAAAAATTAGAAGTTAGAAAATGAAAACACGGGGGGTTAGAATTTCGATAGAAACTTCATTTTATTAAACGGTTTATCTTTCTGCAGATATTTTCTGCTTATATATATGGGGTCATATATTTCCTTTCTTTTTAAGGTGAGAGTGTAAGTTTCACACTGTTCTTAACGGAGTGAGATTAAAATAAGTACAGAACTGTGTTAGCCACTTCACGAGAGTTCAAGTGTACATTTCACGAAGTATCTCACTACTTGAGTGCTGGAATAAAGCTATATTCTTAACAGTTAAAGGAATAGAAATGGGAACGGGTATTTAATAATCCGCAGGTGGGACGATATGGAATCGTTAGTTTCTCGTAAACACCTTGGTTTCATTTTGTAGACCTCTTTCTTGACATAACACCATAAAAAAGTCCGGTACTGTCAGGTCGGGCGAAAAATGAATTTTTTGGATATTAATCTGTTTTGGGAATTTCCTTTGGGGTTCCACTATAACCAGTCTGGCTATGTGTGTAATTGTTCCGTCTTGCTGGGACCAAATGCTCTTAAAACGGATACGTTTTCGACACAGTTCTGGGTAAAAGAAAATCCTTCAACATATTTAAATAACACTTCTCATTGACAGTTGACAGTATCACGATTCGAGTGCCACCCTGTATATGGCTCAATTTTTATTTAAATTCAATCAGAAATTTGAACTGAGCTGATGTGAATATTTAGTCTTGGATTAATTATTCTTATTTTTTGGGTGTTACAAATACCCAGCAAAAAAGTGCATCCAAAGAAGCAAATATTGATCACAACTTGTGATATGGAAGTGGTAAAAATTACGTAATCACCAATGAAATTAACGTAGGGTTGTCATAGGAGAGAAATATTATTTTACGATGCCTCCTCTCTACATATTCATAAATGAAGTTGGTATAATGAAAATTCAAATTTCAAAGAGCTTTTATTGTATTTTTATTTCTATTAAAAGTCAGTCGGATCCTGATGGATTTGGTATTTTCTACAAAAAGCCGGATAGACATGCGGTGAATTAAAAGGACACCTAACAATTCGTAAGGTCTACTATAATGGCACTAAACCATTGTTTAGTCTACCACATGTGATGTAGACTATAAAAATTAAATGTAGAATATTAAGCACTAATTTGTACATACACAGTATTTGTACAGAATTCTCATTAATGTTACATCGTTTTGGCAGCAGGTCTAAGTGAAATATTTCTTTATGAAATTTCGAAAATAGCTAATTCCGACATTGAACAATAAGGTTGGTGTGAAATGATCCTTTTCACTTTTTCTTTCACATGGCTTTAACTCACGACAACGATGACTTCAAGATATTGAAAATCAGACATAACCTAATCATTGGTTGCTAAATCGATCTCGGACTGTAGTTACACATCTTCTCCACCACCTTCATCTTTATGTACACTAACAACCTCAGTTTAATTTAAAGCAAACAGTCTGTCAGTCAGTCAAACAGTTTGCTCGACTATTGTGTCTACCTTGCCACATAAATGCACTCATAAAATGGTGAGCGTTATTTTCCCCACTTTTTTCTATTTGTATGTGGATGTGCAGGTACGAATGTTAGTAATGGATGAATGAATGCATTGAATGAGTTCAGCAAGAAGAAAAAGTGTTAAAATATGTGTGAGTGGATGTTGCATTTGCAAAGTGTGAAATGCTTGAAGAACAGCGAAATAATGGAAATGTAACCGAGCTGAAATTTATAGAGAAAACGGGTAGGTGTGCCCAGTACCAGGACAGTGTACTACTTTTCTCATACTATTTCATATTTCTTTCACACAAATTATGTTTAAAGTTTACACAGCTAAGAGAAAGTTTGGTTTACGCTGATGATGGAGTAAAGTTCGAGAGGTTACAGCAAAGTTAGATGAAGCTCTTTGCATGTTAATTTTATTAAGGTGATAGGTAATGCGTGTGATTCATTGATACATGGTGACGCACGATTTGTGTTACAAACACAATGTCAGTGTTAATGGTCCCTGTTATTTAAAGATGTTCAAGAATTTTTTTTTCAGAAATGCACCGAAGACGTTTCAGTTTCAACAGCATTTGATTCCAGCAAGATAGGCAGACAGGTTATGGTGTTTGGAAATTCCCAAACAAAATTATATCCAGAAACTCAACCTTTCGCTGGCCACCAAGGCCAGCTGACCTGACTACACCAGACCTTTTTAAATGGGGTTATGTTAAGCAAGAGGTGTACAAAACGAAACCAAAGAATTTGACTGCATTGAAGCAGTCCATTAAAATAATAATTGAGGCGATCCCGACTTCAACCCTTCAGGCTACATTGAATAATTTTCTGATCAGATGTTGCAAATGCGTGAATGAGAATGGAGGATATTTACGGTCTATCATCTTAAAACCAATTAGTTTTATAAAATAAAATTGAATTTTCTATACAATAAAGAAAGCATAAAATACATTGATTAAAAAAGAAGTTATTTGAATTTTTATTGCAGCACAATTGGTGCGGCACACTGTATATTAACATGCGCATTTTATCCAACATGTCCTGGAAAAACATTAAAAGCTACCTTCAAAACTGCTAAATTATTTCACAGAAATAATGAATAATAACGAAGGGAAATAGTTCAAAGAAACGATGGAACGAATAACAAACCGGCTTAGGATGTAAATTCAACGCACCGTTTTTGCTATGTTATCTTCGTTATGGATCATACCTATACAGGTACTTGGGGTATCGTTCTCGAGATGTGTATAAGGACTCTTGAACCTTCTATGTACGAGGTGTGTTCAAAAAAAAGGGGGCTGCATACATTCGACTTTCGATTAATATTTTTTTATATGTTGGTACACTCGTCTCGAAGATATGTTGACGATTTTATCCTATAGCATGTTTAGTTTGTTTGCGAGAGGCATAAATAAGACAAGTGCTTTACGTGTTCGGCAGTTTTCTGCTATCGAAAAAAATGGTCCGCCATTATACTCCCTTTTGCTCTGTTTTTAACGCTAAAGTCGAATTTCAAACACCCATCTTATCGCGGGTTTAATCTGTAAGTGGAACATGAGCACAAACTTTCCTTATTCCAGCTTTACTTCCTTTCAGTCGGAATCCAGTTTATTATAAAATTATTAAATGTCGATTTTGAAATCAATCAAACCATTCGGACCCATTTGCCAGTTTATGTAGGAAATACTACAAAATGTAACCTAACTTCACATATACATGATTGCAAAACCGCCAGTCTGGCAAGGTTGTCAGCTATTAAATACATGTCATTTGAAGTGTTATTTATTTACTGAAGAATTTGACATTTACGAATATGGATCGTTTAACAACCAAAGATAGTTAAAACTAAGTTAAAAATATAGTTTTTGTTAGTTAAGTGTGGTGGGTAATCCGAATTAGAATTCAGAACACTATGGCTGTATGATAACTGCCTTTTCTACAATTAAATAAGACGATGCAACGAGCTACACAACACGATCGATTATGGCTTTATTGAATAAGAAGTTTCCAGTAAGCTTAAGTTCAAGTTTTGGCGACGTCAATTGGCCACCAAGATCTTGCGATTTGACGCCGTTATACTCTTGTTTGTTGGGCTACGTCAGAGACGGTGTTTACGCGGATATTCCGCAAACGTTGGAGCATTTAAACAGTAACATTCGTTAAGCTATTGCCGAGACATCACCTAAAATGCTCGAAAACTAGCTCTAAAGATCCACGGCTGCAACCAATCCAGAGGAGGCCATTTAAATGACATTGTGTGTCGTACATAATGGCAAGGTCTAGGCATTATAATGAAGCAAAACTTTTATCGAAATTATAGTTCTATGTGTGTTTTATTTAGCTTTACATTTGAAACCGAAAAATGGACAGACCGGTATAACTTTTCATAAATAAATTGATTCGTATCCCAATTTGAATCGATGGCAAATGCTTGAGCATGACAAATATATGATGTCCAAAAGTGTTTTTTGTTTGAGTGGTACAAGGTGAAGTACGAATAGTGCTACTGTTGACTTTAAACTGTCAATGGGGACCATTATTTAAATATATGGAAGGAAATCTTTTTTACCCAGAACTGCGCCAAAGACGTATCAGTTTCAAAATCATTTGGTCTCCACTTTCCGCTGATCTCTAAGGTCACCTGACCTGACTGCACCAGACTTTTTTATGGGGTTATACAGGGTGGCGCGATAGAACGTGCATATTGCATCATCTTTTTTTGCGGGGTAGAAAAGACGCGGGCGAGGGGGCGCCTACATCGTTGGGTTGGCGGGCTCATGGAGTCATAGTCGCTATGAATCACTTCGACGAGAAGCGTCGCGCATTTTGCGTGCGCGAATTTTACGAGAACTCTCGTTCATATATTGCTACTAGGCGACTATATTGTGTTGAATATGGACTACGGCGAATTAGTGAAGCTCCGAGTGCTAATTTAATTAAAATATGGGTAAAGCGTTTTGAAGAAACCGGTTCAACATTTAAACCACAAGCACATGGTCGCCCAAGAACATCTAGGACCGAAGACAATGTTGAGAGAGTTATGGAGTCAGTACGAGGAAATCCACAAATGTCGACTCGCAAGAGATCGTCTGTCTTACAATTATCGCGACGAAGTTTGCAACGAATTTTAACATTGGATCTTAAACTGCATCCATATAAGCTGCAATTAACACAAGAATTGAAAGAGTCTGACTTCATAGCAAGGCTCGCATTTGCTAATGAAATGCTTAATCGATTTTCTAATTTTGACAATATCCTTCTGTCCGACGAGGTTCATTTCCTTATGAATGGGTTCGTAAATCGTCAAACTTGTCGTTACTGAAGCAGTGAAAATCCCAAAATCAAACACCAGAAACCATTGCATAGTCCTAAAGTGACAGTATGGGCAGCAATCTCTGGCAGAGGAATAATTGTTCCTTTTTTCTTCGAAAATGCGAGGGGCCAAAACGTCACGGATAATACGGAACGCTATGTTGAGATGTTAGACGGATTTTTGGCTCCAGAAATTGAAGGTTCAAGAATAGTGAATTCCGGAACTTGGTTTCAACAAGATGGAGCTACCTATCACACATAAAGTGACTCCATGGCGGTGGTGAAGCAGATGTTCCCTGGCAAACTGATTTCGAAAAGAGGTGATATCCCATGGCCCCCACGTAATCCAGACTTGACGCCTCTTGACTTTTTTTTGTGGGGATACCACAAACAAAAAGTTTACAGTAATAATCCAAGAAACATCGTTCAGCTCAAGGAGAATATCCGTGGTGAAATGGCAGCCATTACACCAGTATTACTGAAGAAAGTTTTCAATAATTTTCGTTTGCGGTTAGAGGAGTGCCGTCGTAGAGAGAGTCACCATTTAGATGATGTTATTTTTAAAAAATAAACTCCATTTATTACTCTACAATGCCTTAGATTTATTTTAACCATACCTTTTGTATTTATTTTTTAATCTATTTTTTAAATATGCACGTTCTATTGCGCCACCCTGTATTAAGCAAGAGGTATACAAAATGAAACCAAGGAATTCGACTGAATTAAAACAGCCCATTAGAACAATAATTGAGACGATCCCGCAATGAATAATTTTCTGATCAGGTGTCACATACGCGTCAATGAGCATGGATGTCATTTATGGTCTAACATCTGTAAAATCAATTAGTTATATGAAATAAAACTGAATTTTCTATATAATAAAAAATAGATAAATAAAATACATTAGTCAAAAAAGAGTTATTTGAATTCTTTATTGTGGTGCAATTGGTGCGCCACTCTGTATAAAGGCGTAGCCCGCTTATGTTCAAGTTTTATATTTCTTCATGTATGTGCCCTATTTATTAGTGCGTTAAATTTCATTCGTCTGCGCTTCATCCCCTAATTTGCACCCACCATTTGTATGGCGACATTACAGAACAATAGGATATGTTTTGCAGATGTTGCTTATCACGTTCATATGCCTACAAATTTCGCAAAACCTGAAATAACTAGATGAAGATATTCCAAATATAATCACTTTTTAAACTAAAACCTATGCCAAATATTTGTAAAGAATTTCACTTTTTGGACACCTATAAAAGAAACACCCTTTACCACAAATTAATTTGTGACTTCTTGATCGAAAACCATAAATTCATGATTCTACAAAAGCATCGAGTGAGTTATACCACATTTGCCCATAACAAAGCTAATTAGTGTTAACGCGAAGCTGAAATCAACCACAGCTACTGGTAGGAATAACACATTTTAGACGCTTGAAACATCCCACATCTTTTTAAACTTTAATGGACTGGGACATAATGCAATTGGAGCTATTATCGGAACTCTTGAGACACCTCTCACAAATTGCTTTGCTTCCCTTGCATATTCCAAGTGCACCCTTTCTCTATGCTCTACCCCTTTTTGGTGGAGAATTAGGGGGCAACGAACAAAAGGTGTCGGGTGGATGGATAAATTGAAATGTTTTATATGAGCTTAGACCTCATAACGGATACAGGATGTTCTATGAGTGTTTGAAACGATTTATATGCACATATGTGGATACTACAGTTTATACTGCATATGTACGTACATATATGAGGCATATATAGAATTTTGCCCCCAGTTATTGTTACTGTTCTCTTTTGGGTCGCCTTTAGACTATAGAAAGTCACACACACACATACTCGTGTATTCTCACTCGCCAGTACATCATGTGCACTTAAGTCTTTAATGGTGGGCAAACACTTGAAAATATTGCAACATGCTGCACACACTTACATAGACACACTTGCACTTGCACTCTTAAAATACAGCTATTCAACTGTATTTTCTAATAGCAATTGTTCACACTCACACTCGTGTTATAGTTGCTTCCACACACTCACACACTTCCATAAAGGCGAAAGAGTTCATATCCTTTAGCGCAAAAGGTGTTGCTTATGTTTCTGTTGCATCCATCATTCTCTAAGAGGTATAATAAAAACAAAAAAACAAAAAAAAGTTGCAGGAAAAAACTTTACGAATGTGAGTTTGTTTAAGTGTTTGCATTGTTGGCAGGATGTGCAGCATACAGTTTACTGGGATGTATTTAACGAGCATTTAAATATGTATTGGTGTGAGCATGTGAGCCTTTGTGCAGGTGTACCTGGATGTTCGTTGGTGTATATATTTATATATGTATATATATATGTGTGTCGGTGTGAATCTGGCTCTACCCAGTGTGCACACGAACGGACGCGGATCCATTTCGGATCCGTATCGGATCCGTTTTAGGTCGAAAAGACGGAATCAGTATTATTTTAATTTACGGATCCGTTTCGGATCCGTATCGGATCCGTTTTAGGTTAAAAAACGGAATCAGTTTTACTTTAATTTACGGATCCGTTTCGGATCCGTATCGGATCCGTTTCAGGTTAAAAAACAGAATCAGTATTATTTCATTTTACGGATCCGTTTCTGATCCGTATCGGATCCGTTTTTATTCGTTTTTTCGTAAATAATACAAATTTGTTTATTCAGTTGCATTCCAAAAGAAGTTTGGCGATGTGCCAATATCTGTAGTGGACGAAGTGTCTAAAAAATTTTTCCACTACGCGCACGACCGTGTCCAAAAAAAAAAAAAAATAAATGTATTATTATTACATAATCTTTTTATAAATGAATTAGTTAATTTTAGTTAAATTTTGAATATTGTTTTTGTTTTTTATAGCTTTTAAGAATAATTAAATTAAGTGCACTTGAAATATTAATATTAAATAATCATAATCTTTTTATAAATGAATTCGTTAATTTTAGTTAAATTTTGAATATTGTTTTTGTTTTTTAAAGAATAATTAAATTGTTATAATAAAACAACTATACCAAAAAACTTAACACAAAATTAGATCATTTTTATCACAAGGTAAACCGACCCGCATTGCAGTCCGCTTTTTTGAGACGAAATGATTCCGTTATGGATCCGTTTTATTAAAAAATGCTGATCCATAACGGATCCGTTTTATTAAAAAATACTGATCCGTAACGGATCAGTATATCAAGTCCGTAACGGGTCCGTAACTGATCCAAAAAACGGATAAAAAATACGTTTTCGAATCCGTTTTTTTGGGGCGAATTTCTCCCGCAAACGGATCCGTAGCGGATCCGTAACGGATTCCGATACGGATAGAAAGTACGAAGAAACGGATCCGTTACGTATCCGTAACGGATCCGTTGTGCACACTGGGTAGGGATGTCTATTTTATCTGAGTGTTGTAATGAGTTTCTACGTAGAGAGAGATTGATTACCTTTCTGTTAAGTGGATATATTATTTTCGAATATATTTATATAATAAATTGGTTTTAAAAGGAGCTAATGATTCATGATTGATGAGCGTATGAAGTTTTCATTTATATACAAACGTGCATTAAGTTAACAGTTTACAGATTGCTGCGTTGCGCAAAAAATGAAAATTTTTCAAAGCATTCAAGCAGCATTTTTTTTGAAACGGTTTGAACAACATTAAAAAGATAGAAGCAAGTAATGTAAATGAGCCAAGCTTATGTGGTTGGCAATGATATTTTCCGCGTATGATAGATGAATTTATATAGCGTTGGCAAGAAATCACAATTTTGCCAAAACCCAGTGAGAATTCAAGCACCAACTACTGAAGGCAGGAGAACTGACCTGCATGTACCTCTGTCTAACATCTTTTTGCTTTGCTGCAGAAGTGTGCAGAGTACCAAAAGGGGCGTATTAAATGTTCTGAATTAATCCATTTAGTACAATTGAATGCAATATATGAATCCAGGAGTATATCAGTTAAATTAGGTAATTTATTATATATGTGAGACACTAAAACCAGCGGTGCCATCCGGTCGACATTTTTCCAAATTTTATATATTAGGTGCGCGACCAAGTTCTCGCTGTTTCCTTTTATAAAAATGCAAGTTTATTATGAAAACATGTTTACAAATGATTCATTGAAGGTATTGCCCATCGCTGGCTACTACTTTTCCCCATCTTTCTGGTGAAGCTCGAATTCCGTCACGATTAAACTCTCCATCTTTTGAGGCTATCCACGAATTTAGCCATTCCTTGATGTCGTCATATGAGTGAAACTGCTAGTCAGCCAGACCGTGCGCCATCGAACGGAACGAGTGATAATCGGACGGCGCAATATCTGAAGAATGTGGCGGATGGGATAAGACTTCCTGTTTCTTCTTCCCGCGTTGCTGAAGAAGAAACACTTTTTTTGTGTCTTTCCGCGTATTGTGGGCGTTTCACGCGCAGAGCTCGGCTCAATCGCATTATTTGAAGACGATACCGATCCCCAGTGATGGTTTCGCTTAGTTTCAACAGCTCGTAATAAATAATACCGACCTGACCCCACCAAAAACAGAGCATAATCTTTGCAGAGCGAATATTCGGCCGAGGTGACGGCATAGAAGTATGACCGGACCACCCTCATAACTTTCTTCTATTTGGATTACAATACAATGAAAAAACCCCTTCTTTTTTATTGCTAAAGCCGTTGTTCACCGGCGAAAAAACGACACTCAACGTTCCTTAGCTTCAACTCATAAGTAACCCAAGTTCCCTGCTTTTGAATCATTTCCAACGCATGCAATTGTTTGGAAATGGCTTGGCGGGTAACTCCTAATATTGAAGCGAGCTCTATCGCGTTTGACACGGATCCCCATCAAGCAATGCTGTCAATTCAGTGCCTTCGAAGGTTTTTCGTCTTCCTTTACGCGGACGGTCGTCAACATCAAAATCACCGTCTTTAAAGCGGCTTTCACTTAAAGCAGCATCTCCGTAAACATTTTGAAGCTCTCGATGAGCTTCAGCCGCCGTTTTCTTCGATTGAAAGAAGAAAATCAAAACTTCCCGCATATGACGATTATTTGGCTCGAAATTGTACATATTCACGCAACCAAAAGAATATGACGTCAAAAGAAAATCGTAATTGTGCCGAAGCGGTATGCCTAAGCTTGGCTCATGATATTTAGGTTATGCAGAAGCGACTACCATTTACAGCTAGCGCCATCTATTGGCAAACAGCGGGAACGTAGTTGCGCACCTAATAATTCTCTACAACAACGGGAAAGAGCTGATGAAGTGACCGCGTCCCTTCTGGCACCTCCCATAAATATAGGTATAGTTACTTCCGTAACTTCCAAACGTTTATTAGTGATGGTAGAATCTACTAGCACTTACAGCTAGCGCCATCTATTGGCAAACAGTGGGAACTTAAATGCGCACCTAATATCGTTATAATTAAATGCTACTGTTACATTGTTACTGAGCTTATCTGACATAATGGATCTAATTTCTAAAGAATATTATTAATCTTATATAATATCTATACTAACGTAACAAAACTATTTTAACATTTGTATAGGGTGACGCATAAGCAACGTTAAGATTTGATCAGTGAATACATTTTTTGTTTAAATCTTTTTTTTCGTCTCTTTACAGAATTAACTAAATAATACTTGGGAAATTTATGATGGGAAGGCCGAGAACAGAACAAAGAACCAAAGCTGTTAAATTTTACTTTGAAAGTCAGCATTCGATTATTCAGATCATATCGAAATTTCTTTCATGTTCGAAATGCTCCTGGCGCTCCAACAATTTACCGATTGGTTCAGCGTTTTGGGCAACAAGG
>JAHXMU010000688.1:81877-101777 GCA_019455685.1 Philornis downsi | reverse complement strand
AAGCGTTTCTGGTTTGTATGCATAAACTTTGCTTTTCATATATCCCCACAAAAAGAAGTCCGGAGCAGTCAAATCAGGCGATCGTGGAGTCCAATCAAAATCACCATTTTTTGAAATAACTTGTTGTGGAAAGAAGTCTCGCAGTAATTCCATTGTAATCCTGGCTGTATGCGATGTGGCACCGTCTTGTTGATACTACATGTTAATCAATCCCAAAGCATGCAGTTGTGGCATTAAAAAGTTTTCAATCATATCACGATATCGCTCCCCATTGACAGTTACCGTTACGCTGTTTTCAGTTTCAAAGAAGTAAGGTCCAATGATTCCTCCTGACCAAATTGCACACCAGACTGTCATTCCATTGCCCAGAACCGACTATTCTGTTTATTCACATATCCATTCAAATGAAAATGTGCCTCGTCACTGATTATGAGCTTTTCATGAAAATCCGGGTTGTCATGGGCGAGCTGTAACATCCCATTGGCATATGTACGGTGGCGTAAATGTTCTTGTGGAAGAAACTCTTGTGCCAACTGAATCTTAAATGGAAACAAATGCAAATCCTTGTGCAAAATTGTGGCCAAAGTTGTTCTTTGAAGACCAAGCTCCTGAGCACGGCGTCGAATTGAGGTTGATGGATTCTTTTGAACACTTTCTTGAGCAGCAGTAATGTTTTCAGCCGATCTTACAGTACGTTGTATGTAGTCCATGCTTGGCGCTATCAGCTACAGACCCTCTCTCTTCGAAATCATTCACTACACGAAAAATAGTGCGTTTTGTTGGCACGTTGTTTCTCCCAAAAATTTCACGTAACTTTCTTATCGTCACAGTAATCGATGATTGATTTTGATAAAATGTTTTAACGATTAAAACACGATTAAATTTCCCACGTCTCTAGTTCACGACTGCCAAATATGAACAGTCAAGACTAATGTTTACCAAAATGGAGGCAAAACAAAGTAGTATACCTTGCCAACGGACACCCTGTATAAGCAATACAGTGAACAAAAATTTAGGTTGGAAAATGTGTCAATTTGTACGGAAGGTACCACAAAGAACATGACGAAACGGTCCATTTTCATTCTGAGACACTACCTCAGGGAACACTTAACGTGCACCAATCTGAAAACTGAATTTAGAATAACTGCATAAAAGATATGAATCTAAGAATATGTGGTTTAAAACAGTTACTAGTATGGTTGGTAACAGAATGGGCCTGACTAACCGACCGATTTTCTCAAATATATCCAATTCCGGTTTCTGAAGCCTCCGTGTTAGCAGTTACATGGAAAAATTGAATTTTGAAAAATAGGTTAATTTGCCATTGCCAATTTGCCATTCTCAGACACATGGGTAGCAAACTCGACATAGTTTAGTGCAACCAAATAAAAGATACGAAGTTAAGAACATATAGTTTCACTTGATCGGTCATTCATATGGTATCTACGGGATATTGTTCTTAAAAATTCTTTATGAAGGCTTCAGTTTATTCGTTCCGAAAAAAATAATTAGGTCTAATCGTAATCCACCTTGGTATAACAAGCGATTAACTAACTTGAAAAATAAAAAAAATAAAGCTTATAAACGTTTTCGCGAGGATAAGAGTAACTTGGATTTAAAAACTATTTATAAACATTGCCAAAATGATTTTAATACCCTGAATTCATTTCTTTATAAGTCTTATATATTAATGACAGAAACCTTTTTAAAACAGAACAGTAAATTATTCTGGACCTTTGTTAACTCTAAAAGAAAATCGAATGGTTTACCTTTCGACTTTTTTAAGTCCGTTTATTCCAGCGATTGTAGTATGAATAATTTCCATACTCATTTGGAACCATTGTTCGATATATCTAACATTGAACTAAATTGCTCTGATGTGGAAACTGCCCTTTCTGAACTAGACATTAAGACGTCTTTGGATATAGAAGGGATTTGTAATATTTTATTGAAAAGATGTTCTAATTCTCTAAGTTATCCCCTTCTTTTAATTTTTCAAACCTCATTATCAACTGGCAAGTTTCTTGATTGTTGGAAGATCGCCCATGTGGTTCCCATACATAAATCGGGGTGTAAACAAGATATTAGTAATTATATGCCTATCTCGAAAATTCAGTTGTTACTTTAAAAATTGAACCTATACTTAATAATAATTTTTGTGATAATCAACATGGCTTTCGTATTGGCAGATCCACTACCACTAATCTTTCCCTTTTTTGTAATTATGTTTATCAGAACTTTGACAGAAAATTGCAAACTGACGTTATCTATATTGATTTTGCTAAAGCGTTTGATAAAGTCAACCACACTGCTCTCTGCAATAAACTTGAGAAGTTAGGTTTCTCGTCAAATTTTTTACAATGGATTACATCCTACTTGTCCAATCGGTTCCAAATAGTCAAAATTAATTCTAACTATTCTTATCAATTTCATGTAACGTCTGGAGTGCCACAAGGGAGCCATTTAGGGCCTCTTCCTTTTTTGCTATTTATAAATGACCTGCCTAAAACTATTCGTTTCTCGCAATCTTTACTTTTCGCGGATGATTTCAAATTATTTCGATCCATTTCTAATTTAAGTGACTGTTACCTTTTACAACAAGATATTGATGCATTAGCTGATTGGTGTGATGCTAATTATCTTGTTTTGAATATAAAAAAATGTCAAATCTTTTCGCTTTACAGAATTAATATTAATATCAGTTTTAATTATAAAATTAGGTCAGTCGGTCTGGTACGAGTATCCTTGATCAAGGACCTTGGAATTTTTCTTGATCGAAAATTAAATTTTACCGATCATATTGATTTTATTATTTCCAAAGCTTACTCAATGTTAGGCTTTCTTAAACGTAACACAGTTGAATTTTCTGATCCTTTTACATTAAAGGCTCTCTATAATGCCCTAGTTCGTCCTCATTTGGAGTATTGTTGCATTATCTGGAATCCTATTTTCAGCTCTCATTCTATTAGAATTGAAAGAGTTCTGAAAAATTTTACCAGATACGTATTTTTTAAATTAAATTTGCAAATTGATAAACCAAGTTGCACTACTCGCTGTGCCCTTTTCGCTTTGAGTTCTTTAGAATGTCGGCGTAAAATTTATTCAGTTAACTTCATACGTGATTTGATACATGGACATATTAATTGCACTGCTTTGTTGGAACGTATCAATTTTTACGCACCTATAAGATCATTACGCGAGAATTTTCATTTTCGGAATTTTCTGATTAGCTCAAAATATGCTCAAAAAGAACCTCTAACTCATTACTCTGAAATATGTAATTCTGTCCTTATTTATTGTGATATTTTTAATAACATTTCTAGAATTAGTTTTAAGCAAAAATTGTTTATGGCTTTAAATCCTAATTAATAATGTTTTTAATATATTTTTTTTTCTTGATTATTATTATAATTCTATGTAGTCTATAAAAGGTTTTCCTCTATTGATGAAAAAATGAATAAATAAATATTATAATACCAAAAATTATATATAAAAGCTACGGACAGAAATTCAGATCGATGTAGAGTATGAACTAAGAATTACAGGAAAAAATTTGAATTTCGGCAAATCAGTTGATTTGAAACGGAGACACTGGAAGTTGAAAGCTGATATAGCGTTTTTACACTGCCGGCTGCAATCTGGCAAAATATTAGGTTGTGTCAGGTTCTTAAAAGTTTCATAAAGATTTATGGCAGTTATTATGCCAACCAGCCAAGCAGCCCGACAGATGAATATTCCTACTGTGTTTTAGATTTTTGCCGTGTCAAATGATAAATACCCTCATTGCTTCGGGTGAGAGTATAAAAACATGTTTGCGAAAACATGATTTTTAATAATAGACAAACAACCAAGCAGTTAAACCGGGTTTGTTCATACTTATAGACATATCTATAGTTAATGTCAGTATTGTAAATTAAAATCCAATTTTTAGAAAGGAAATCAAACAAATAGATGGTACTATGTTGCGGAAGGAAGTACCAATAACTTTTGTCATATGGTCGACAGCTAATGCCTTCAGTCCGAAATTTGCATCAAACCGTTGCACACAATTTCTCAGAATTTGAGGAATTTCCGAACCCCAAAAGTGCAAATCTGGAAAATTAACAAAGCCACCACAATGACAATGAAAACCGGCAGTTTCATTTTAAAAAGTCTACGTTCACTTTTTGTTGGTTCATCCGTTCATCGAAATTTTTCTTTTTTATAACCGCTAATTTGTAATAAACTTGAAACATCGTCCTGTATTGAAGTTTTTTTCCCCAAAATTTAAATCTTATAACAATTTATGCACACTTTATAATATTACATTATTTCAGCGATTAACCCCGCATATTAAATAACTGAGTCAATTATGATGATGATAAATTAAAAATACGAGGTGACGTAATTAGAAAAAAATTACTTTTTTATAAAACATATATTTTAAGTTTCAAGGGGCCACGTTTTTTAGTATTTATATTTAAGCCATTATCTCAGTGAATTTCCAAACATGGAAAAAATTGGTCGCCGTTATATGATTCAATATTTCTATTTAAAAAGTCTCAATCCAAACAATATTAAAGCCGAGCTACAGTCTACTCTGGGGCAGTCTGGTCCTTCGTGTACGGCTGTAAAATATTGGGTAGTAGAGTTTAAACGGGGCCGTACGAGCTGCCAAGGCGAACACCGTAGTGGTCGACCATGTGAGATGTCCACTCCAACCAGAAACAGTAAGAAAATCCACAAAACGGTATTGGATGATCGTCAGCTAAAGATGCGTGAGCTAACTGAAATGATACGCATTTCAAAAAGTGCTATACATCATGTATTGACCGAAATTTTTGAGACAAGAGAGTTGTGCGCAGGATGGGTGCCGCGCTTGCTTTCAATAGAGCAAAAATAGCGTCGTGAAGATGTTCTAGTAGAGTGTTTGGCGATGTTTCAGCGCAATGAAACATAGATGAGACATGGGTCTCACTATGTCCCACTTCATACCTGGGACAAAGGAACACTCAAAGCAGTGGACTCGAATGGGAGAATCGGATCCATCCGTAGACAAGGTCGTGGCGCCTGTTTTTTGGGTGCATATGGGATTATTTTTATTGATTACCTTCAGAAAGGTAAACCACCAACGGCGAATATTATCCTAATTTATTGCAGCGTTTAGGTGATGAAATTGTGGGGAAAAAGACCGCATTTGGCGAAAAAGAAAGTGTTGTTTCATTCATGCTTCAGTTCATACATCCACTACTGCTATGGCCAAAATTAATGAATTGAAAGACGAGTTCCTTCATCACGCACCTTATTCGCCAGATTTAGCTCCCTCGAACTATTTTTTACTTGCAAACTTAAAAAAATGGCTCAGAAGTAAAATATTTGCCAACAATGAATGGACGGAGTCTGCGGTTGATAGCTATTTTAAGGAGTTTGACAGTTCCTACTATAAACAAAGAATAGAAGCTATTAAATACCGCTGAAAGAAATGTATTATGGTGAAAAATAAAAATTCCTAACTTTTTTGTGTCTTCTTTGTCAGGCCGGCTAGTTTTGGCACCGTTTCGTAAAAGAAGATTATGTTGAAAGATGAAGAAACTTTTTCCCAACTTTTTTGTGCCTTCTTTATTGGGACCACCTTGATGTAACTAACAAAATATGTTTTCTACCGAAAACAACCCCCTTTTAAATAAACTCTCCATCGTCAAAAATATGTTTCTCCTTATAATTGACTGTTGTTATGCTATGTACCGGATTGCAACATTAATATTGCACGAATGTTGTATGTTTGCCCTGCCACACATTTCAACACTTAGATTAAAACAATATTTGCACTACACCTTTGAAGAACATTTGAAGAAATGAACTTCCTCAATTTGTCATTTCACTTCAATTCCAACCAGGGCAAGCAACAAAACCCAAGCAGAACGTTTAACCATGAAGAAAATGGAAATACGATAGGGAGAAAACGACGAGGATATCAAACACCATTTGCACTTAAAAAATTGAAACAATAACCAGAACAATGCAGTCGTTGAGTAAACACCACCCGATCCCACAATTCTTTAGAGGCCAGTACAAATATACATACATAAGTAAACTTCTCTAAGATTGTAGGTAGACTTTGTAGCAGTTTATACAAAATGCGAGAGGCAGGGAAAAGTTACTGGCGAGTGAATGGGAAATAAATGGGAAGAAATCGTGGTTGCGGTTTTCTGAGTCTTTTCTCCAATTAAGGACACCAAGTTTTCATAAGGATACAGCGAATCGATCCCTCAACGAACCTCATAATAGCCATTTGAAAACAGTTGGTGAATTTTGATGAACTTAGCTTAGTAATTTAATGTCGACGTACTATTGTACTCATAAAGTAAAGTAAGTTGTTTTTTTTGTTCAAAAAAATGTAGTCTACTCTTCCAAATTAATCTCCTCACCTCTTCAATCAATACAAACCAATGTCCCCGGAACGGCTACTTGAATTTACGAAATCGGGCTATGTTAAACCAGGCGTATATGATAGTTGTGGAGTGTTATTACATGAATTTTTGGCAAAAAAAAAAAACTCACAAAGAGCAGTTTTACAATCGTAAACGAAGGAGCAGACTCCCCAGAATAGAATCTCGGCTTAAATATCGGTTGGACTGAGAACTTTCAAATGGAAATATTGAATTACTTAACAAGGACCATTTTTTTCATGTTTACAAATTCACTGAAATTGTTTACTTTTGATGGCTTAAATAAAAATACTGAACAACGTGGCGCCTTAAAACATAAAACATATGTTTTTAAGGTTGCCAATTTTCACCAAAATAATTTGTTTTTTCAAATTGCTGGCGCCATCTACTAATACGTTAGGTCGGCTAGTTTTGAGACCGCCCTTCTAAGAAAGATATTTCGGCACCAGAAGTGAGAATATATAAATTTCTGAATAGAATCATGGAAAAATGATAAAAATTACAGATATCTAATTTGGTAGGCACAGCGGCGCTATACAAAACTATACAATTTTGAAATTCTAAACACATTTTGCGGCTCTAAATGCTATTCTTGTCGTTTAAAATGTTTTAAATTTGTAGAATTTTTTCTAACAAAGTTAATACGTATACTTTACCAATCAAGGTAATCCAGGTATGCACAAAATGCTCGTTGTCTTACCTAAAAAGAAGAGAAAAAAATATTCAAATTAAACGAGATATATATAAATCAGGGGAAATTTTATTATACATAAATAATAGATATTTTAAATGTAGGATAGTGACAAAAATAAATAAATCAATATTTAATTAATCAAAATTGAGTGCAATAAATTTTTATTATAGTAATATAAGCGAATAGGTTATCTCTCAATAATCAGAAATTTGAGTTTGATTTTTTTACCATATTCGTTATTTAACAATTATGCAAAGGATGTCCTTCCTATATAATAACTTTATAAACAACAACTTTTAACACGTATGTTTAAAACCACCAAAGGAATGGGATTTAATATTATTAACTTTAGTCAAAATTTTGTAAATACACAGCGAGTTGCAAGACCAGCACCAAAATGATCTTATGCAACATGTCGATTACAGCTAACCAAACAACGTATTCAATTTGCTAATCCTATAGAATATAACCATTTAGTTTTAAATGTAAAAGAATTACCTTCACTGCCTTCGTTTAAAAAAGGATTAAAATAATAAATATTGCAGCATGTAGAAAGACTTTTGTCTTTTAGGAGTAACAATTAAGCTAATTTAATGAAATAAAACTTATAAAAATGCGACCAGATGTATGTCGCGATTTAATTACCTTTTAGCTTCTATAATGCCTTTTAAGCAAAAACATAAAATCGTGTATTTATAGTGTAAGCATTTGTTTAAAAATAATAATATAGAGTGATTTTTTAACTGTAGTTTTTTTTTTTAATCGAATAAAACACTTAAATTTGCATCATATATTAAAATTTTTATTGGAATCGACAAATTGGTCTTTGCCATTTAATTTTTAAAGATAATTTCATGTAAATATTGTCCGCGGCTCCGTCTCAAAATGTCCTTTCGGAATGTCAAATTTTTCGTCACTTTTTCGTGCATTTCGGCCTGTATTTCATGAACAACGCGTGTTATGTTACCCTGTAAGGCTTCAATAGTGTCTGACTTGTCGACATAGACTAACGACTTGACATAACCCAACAAGAAATAATCAAGAGACGTTAAATCGCAAGATCTAGGGGGCCAACTCACAGGGCCAATTGAGGGATAAGCTGCAACCAGTGCTGTCAACCTGAAGAACTGAAATCTTAACAAACCACCCTATATTAGGTGCGCAACTAAGTTCCCGCTGTTTGCCAATAGATGGCACCAGCTGTAAGTGCTAGTCAATTCTGCTATAACCTAAACATCATAAGCCAAGCTTAGGTAAATGGTGAACATACCACCTCGGTAGTGGTTTTCTTTTGACGTCATATCCTTTTGGTTGTGTGAATATGTATGATTTTGTGTCAAATAATCGTCATATGCGGGAAGTATTAATTTTCTTCTTTCAATCAAAGAAAACGGCGGCAGAAGCTCATCGAGAGCTTCAAAACGTTTACGGAGATGTTGCTTTAAGTGAATCATCGTGTCGAGATTGGTTCCGTTGCATTAAAGACGGTGATTTTGATATTGCTGACTGTTCGCGGGAAGGAAGACGAAAAACCTTCGAAGACTCTGAATTGACGGCATTGCTTGATGGGGATCCGTGTCAAACGCAGGTAGAGCTTGCTTCAGTATTAGAAGTCACCTGCCAAGCCATTTCCAAACGATTGCATGCGTTGGGAATAATTCAAAAGCAAGGAACTTGGGTTCCTTATGAGTTGAAGCCAAAGGACGTTAAGCGTCGTTTTTTCGCCTGTGAACAACTGCTTCGGCGACAAAAAAAGGAAAGGATTTCTTAATCGTATTGTAACGGGTAATAAAAAATGGATTCATTACAGCACTCTAAGGGAAATTAAGTCATGGGGGCTGCCCGGTTATGCTACTACGTCGTCGCCCCAGTCGAATATTCCGGTGTTATTTATTACGAGCTATTGAAGTCAAGCAAAACCATCATTGGGGATCGGTATTGACTTAGAATAATGCGATTAAGCCGATCTTTGCGAGCGAAACGCCCACAATATGTGAAGAGGGACGAAAAAGTGATTCTTCAGCATGACAACGCTCGTTCTCACGTGGCCAAACCCTTTAAAACCTACCTGGAAATGCAGAAGAGGTAAGTCTTACCCCGTCCATCATATTCTCCAGATGTTGCGTCGTCCGATTATCACTTGCTCCGTTCGATGGCACACAGTCTGGCTGATCAGCAGTTCCACTCATATGATGACATCAAGGAATTCGTGAATAACCTCAAAAGATGAACAGTTTTACCATGATGGAATTCGAGCTTTGCCAGAAAGATGGGAAAAGCAGTAGCTAGCGATTGGCAATACTTCCAATGAATCATCATTTGTAAACATGTTTTCATAATAAACTTGCATTTTTACAAAAAAAAAATAGAGGGAACTTAATTGCGCTCTAAATAATATCAACAAACCAAAGAAATTCGTTATCAAATTGAACGTCGTCGATATGAACTCTTAAATTTTGTCACATAAACAATCAAATTCAAAAGATGACAAAACAAATGCCATGTATCCATTTTTATCCTTTAAATAGCGAATAGCTGTTGATTAGCGTATTTGGCAAAGCTGCCGGAAAGTGGGTATCTAACAAATTTTGGGTAAGCTGTTGCTTCACAGCTGGCTTAACATAAAATACCTAAAATATTATACGTTTTGTTGGCATTCGTTGTGGTGCCCCACTGCGTTTTTATGACAGTCATAAAGACAAATTTGTGAAATAAGTCGAATATTTTTAATTGAAGTTTTATACAGAATAACTGGTGAATGTTGTAATCAGGATGTTGTTTGAGAAATGTTAAACTGTTGATTATTTATATGAATTAAAAATGTTTGTGTCATGCAATGACATTCGTCATTTACCTCGAATAATTTATGATTTGGCAAATTTTCAATTCAGTTACCTTATCAGAGTTAGAAAAACAATTGCCGAAGTTAAGAATTGCCGTGCACATAGGATGCCTTTTGATTTTGGCAAGAATTTAGTACTTGAGGTACGTCAGTTTCACACTGTTGGAAGTTTTTTGTTGCGTTCTTTCTTTCTTATGGGAGTTTGTGCCAACAAATTTTAAACTATTTTCAGATAACAATAATAAACTATGTTATTATTTACTATTACCTATAGTTTTCTTATGCAATTGACTCAATTTTTATTTTTGTTAAAATTTCATAATTTATGTGATTGGAATACCGGCTTTTCCATGTTATGGTTTCAAAATTAAAGTTAACTGAAACACACATAAAGCTCTGAATTCGATGAAATTTGTATTTCTTTATAATGCTTGGACCTAGCCATTATCTACGGAATATACATATAATGTAGTTTAAATGACCGCTTCTGGATTGGTTGCAGCAGTGGATTCTTTTGAGGTAATATTTGATTACTTTTTGACTCCTGTCGGGCGGTATTTCAGCGATAACTGGACGAATTTTGGATTTTAAATGCTTCAACGTTTGGGGATTGTAAACACGGTGTTTGACGTAGCATTACAAAAAAAAAAGTCTAAAGGCGTCACATCGCATGATTTTGGTGGCCAATTGACGTCGCCAAAACGTGAACTTACGCTTTCTGGAAATTTCTCATACAATAAAGCCAAAGTCGGTAGTGTTGAATCACTTTTGAATCACCATATTTGTACTAAGTTTTAACTACCCATTCTTTGGTTGTTAAACGATCTATATTCGTAAATGGCAAACCTTTCACTAAATAAATAACACTTCAGATGACAGTTATTTAACAGCTGACAGCCTTGCCAGACCTGCGGCTTTGAACCCACAAAATAGATATTTCCTAGACTTGTCGATGCTGACAAGGCTGTCAGCTGTTAAATACTAGAAGTGTTCGTCAAATACATCGAGGTAAAATCCACTCAAAGGAATATAAGTTGACTAACAAAGGAAGATAGGGGTTGAACCCACGATCATAGGAACGATAGACGCGGATACTAACCATGGCCTGACGATCGGTCACATACTTTATTAGAAGTTTTCTAATATCCTTGATCATCTGTTGATCAACTAGAAGCAAAATGCCGGAATGATACAGATTATTTTGTGCACATATGTAAAGGACCACCCAAACTGTAGGCTGTGTGTTATAAAAAAGCACTAATAAATGGATTTTCCACTGGAAAAATGAAATATGTCGAGTATAATATAGGGCAGATGCCGTTTTCAGCCAGTCTTGTTCTAAACAAATAACAAGAAAAGCTTCACGCAGTATAAGTGTACAAATTCGATCGTTTTTTTTTAGAAAAGAAGCAAATATATTTTTACTGTAGTGATCTGTGATGAGTCGGTTTCCCTGCTAGCACTAACGTTGTTTTCAAAAAAAATCAACTTCTTTCAGATTTAGTTCGCATACTTTGCAAAAGTCTATTGGTCATGGGAGAGAATATTTTGAAAGACAAATGTAATCTTTTTAAATTTTATAATGCAGAGCTATAAGATTTATTCATATTTATTTCCATATTTTGTTTCACCGAACTTTGTTCAATCCCCTCCCTTATGCGATGATCCAGTGTTAGCACAAGGATTAACAGAATCACCTAAAAGAAAGGGGAACAGAAAACAAAACAAATCCTTTCAAACAAAAGAATCACCACAAGAATAGAAACAAGAAGGTGCCGTACTGATGAAGGCTTTGTGTCAACCAAATAATTGTATGCACCATCAGCAAATCGTTCAACATGGTTGCAGCATGCAACAAACCTCATAGCACTAACGCTGCATCATCCCTCAATCCAGCCATTGACATAAGAATAAAACAAATAAAAGCGATGAGAAAAGGCAATGACGGACGTGAAGGTGACGTTGACTTAAATAGCAAACAACATTTTGACGCCCCCACGCTTCCTCTTCCACACTTTTGGCACTGGCGACAAGTAACTGCATCCATACTACTCGACTCGATGGTGGACGGCCTGCTCCATGGAGGATGAGTCTTCGAGGCTAAACAATACCAAATGAAGCTTAAGGGTCTATTCTTACTTGTGTTTCAGTCCTTCTTTGTCCAATTGTGGATGTCGGTCTCCAGGAGGCACAGGAGGATGGGTAGTAACAATTACTAATGTTTTTGCAAGATAAGACCCCTAATATTTTCATTCCATTTCCATACGCTAAGTATGGATGGCCAATGTCTGTCTCTCCCTCTCTCTCTTTGTGAGCTGCTTTAGTATACTTGGTGATGGATATTCGTGCTTTCTTTGTGCAGATTTCTGTAGTTGTTTTTTTTCTCTCTAAATAAGATCAACGTTCCTTAACAATGGACCGGAAGTTAAGCCAGGAGCTGAGTGTCACTGTCGTCGCTGTTGTGCGTTGTAATGGACAATAGCCTGACGCGAAATTTCATCAGCCTGAATTGTGTTTAGCTGGTGTCTATTATTCGTATTGTTCCTTGAAAATGCAAAGGAGAAAGACGCAAAACAAAACGTTCACAGTACAATACATTTTTATTTTCTTCAGCGTCCACTGATGTTGATGATGATAACATCTGTAAGCCATACTATTACAGGCTGAGTCGTCTATAGCCGGATTCGCTCGAAATATTAAGCAAATAAATATTTGTGAATTATTTAAGTGTTCATTATCAAAAGCAGATATTGTTTAAAAGCCGAAATCGTTGCTATTCTGGTAGATAAGTGACACAGAATGAAATGTGTACAATTGACTTCATTTTGAAGCGGCCTTGGAAACATTTGAAGATTGTACCATAAACAAAGCAAGATTATACGAAATCGAATGTACAGGGTGTCCATCGGGAAGGTATACTACTTTGTTTTGCCGCCATTTTGGTAAACATTAGTCTTGACAGTTCATATTTGGCAGTCATGAAGTAGAGACGTGGTAGATTTACTATGGATTATTTATGGATTATAGATTTACTATATTCTATATGTATAAACCAACGTGTTTTAATCGTTAAAACATTTTATCAAAATCAATCATCGATTACTGTGACGATGAGAAAGTTACTTGAAATTTTTGGGACAAACAACGTGCCAACAAAACGCACTATTTATCATGTAGTGAATGATTTCGAAGAAAGAGGGTCTGTAGGTGATAGGGCGGGCCAAGCATGGACCACAACGTACTGCAAGATCGTCTGAAAACATTATTGCTGCTCAAGAAAGCGTTCAAGACGATCCATTAGCCTCAATTCGACGCCGTGTTCAGGAGATTGGTCTTCAACAACAACAACTTTGGCCACAATTTTGCATAAGGATTTGCATTTGTTTCCATTTAAGATTCAGTTGACACAAAAGCTTTTTCCACAAGACCATTTACACAAGACAATATAGCAATAGGATGTTACAGCTTGCCATTGCCAACCCCGATTTTCATGAAAAAATCATAAAGAGTGACGAAGCATATTTTCATTTGAATGGATATCTGAATAAACAAAATAGTCGGTTCTGGGCAACGAAAAGCCTTCAAATTATTCATCAGTCACCTTTGCATCCATTAAAAGTGACAGTCTGATGTGCAGTTTGGTCAGGAGGAATCATTGGACCTTACTTCTTTGCGACTGAAAACGGCGTAACGGTAACTGTCAATGGGGAGCGATATCGTGATATGATTGAAAACTTTTTAACCACCACAACTGCATGCTTTAGGCTTATTAACATGTGATATCAACAAGACGCATACAGCCAAGATTACAATAGAATTTCTTTGAGGCCTCTTTCCACAACAAGTTATTTCAAAAATTGGTGATGTTGATTGGCCTCCACGGTCGCCTGATTTGACTGCTCCAGACTTCTTTTAGTGGGATATCTAAAAAGCAGGGTTTATGCAAACAAACCAGAAACGCTTGAGCAACTCAAACAAAATATTCGTGATGAAATTAATGAAATACCGCGTGAAATGTGTGAGAATGCAATGAAAAATGTGTTCAAAAAAGCTCGCATTTGTGAGGCTAACAGAGGCGGACATTTATCTGATATTGTATTCCATATATAATTGCCGACATTAAATAAAACATTTATCAATATAAGATGTATTCTCTTTCATTTATACCTTCCCGACGGACACCCTGTAGGGAAGACATTCCTACTTCTATGGACGATAAAATCTGTGTACAGTTTTAGTGCTTGAAAATATGAAAATCTTATTGCGTGTTTAGTTTATAATATAACCAAGGACTTAAATTCTCTAAATATTCTTTAAAGATTAACAAAAAAGTTCGCAAGGAAATAAGCAATACTATCGTTGATAGAAGAATAATCATCCACGCTAACAACCTTTTGTTATAGGTTTGAAACCTGTAATGTCCCTGATCTATTGATGCTCGAACTTTGTTTGAAAAAAGTTAGATGTTTTGTTTGAGAGTAAAAAAAAAAAATACAATTTTAATAGTTTTGCAGAATTAAAGTTTTTGTGCAAAATATAGGTTGCGTTTTTTGGTATTTTTTTACCCGTTTCGCCATACAAATGCTATCCGGTATACGTTAACGGGGAAAATTTTTGCACGCTAAGCTAAACGTATAAAAATGTATATAAATGTAGTAGAAAAGTATGGAAAATAACAATGCGACCAAGTTCTCCTATGCAAAAGTAAACCAAGATTTTAAAGAAGAAGGAGATCGTCAAATAACGTAAATACAATTTGTTAATTTTTATGCAAACATCAGTTGGTGAATTTTTGTTTTGTGTTATTGGTGTTATTGCCCTTTGTACGAGTATGAAGTTGTTTGTTTTGGATTTATTTGGATGATAAAATGATTACGAATAAGAACAAAACGATTGCAATAAACATTTCATAAATAGCAATGCTGCCAAGTTAATTTTGCTAAGCGTCGATGCGTTTTTTCGGTATCCTATACCAGTATCCTATATAGGATACCAAAAAAACGCAACCATAGTTGATTCAATTTTTTAAACGAATTTCGGGCTGATTTTTTTGTGGCCATTAAGAACAAAAGTATGTAGTCTGAAATTGAGAGGTAAATTTTTTGCAAAATGACTTTATTTGTTGCAAAATATCAATAATTCTCTTAAATAAATTATTTCAAATAATGATTCATTTTTTGTGCGTTCTCCATTTTATCCATAAACACATGCAAAAATATAATTTTGTTATACTGAATTATTTTCGATTTTATGTAAAAAAAAGTCCGCATATTGTTCTTTTCGTTCCCCACTTTTTGGCATCCAACGTTGTGAAATCCATAGATCTGGGGAAAAAAATTTTCTAGCTCATTCATCTAAATGTGTCTAGTTTTGGTTTCTAATCGATTTCTTAATAGCGACATAAAAATTTTGTATTAAAATGAAATAAAGAATATTTTAGATATTGTGCAGAAATTTATATCATGTGTAAGATTTGGTCCTACATCTGCACAAAATCTATTTAACCAAAAAGAGATCGTTCATAGACAACATAGTTGAAAGCGAACAGAGATCCTGAGATCCCGTTAGACTTTTTATTATCAATTTATCTTAAGTCGCAGGTATATGCAATCCATAAAGGATTGATGACCTCGAAGACAACATAAATCATGCCATCGCTCAAATTTAAAGTAAACTATAAGGCAGAATCATTGAAAATTGGGCATCTGGTTGCCGACCATTTGGATATTGAAGGGCGTGAAGATAAATGTATCTAACTGGCAGAGACGCAAACCACATTGGGCCAAAACACTTATAATAATGGATCTGTACACAATAAAATTCAGAAGCATTGATGTCGTTCTGAACACATACCAAACTCATAATATATATTCAACAATTTCCTCGAAATATAACAGGGCTTCCGAAAAAGACGGCATAAAAATATCACTATTTGCAGAAATATTTGACGATTTTGACCAAGTGGAGAATTCTTCGCCAGCGAAATTTATACCCAGCGATAGCTTTTTGGAAGCGCTTTCAGAATTTCTGATTTTCTGAGATCCGCAATTTCAGATTTTCTATCCCATATACCAGAACCACATTAAAAGACTTTGACAAGTGCTACTATAAATTGCTCTCTTCATATTTTCGAAGCTCTTCAGAACACACAAATATGAAAATATATTTTCAAATACAAAAATATATTTTGTCCCACTGTAACCATGTGAAGCGTTTTCTGCCAACGAAACGTATACCCATATACATATATATAGGTTTAAAGCCCTAGAAACCACTATCTTCATTTTCAGAACACAGAAATATGAAAATATATTCTCAAATACACTGTATAACAAAGAATATACAAACCAGTATAGAAATTTTGGTCAGATATACAAACCTATTCAAACTCCTTATGCGCTGCCTTTGTGTGAGTATATGAACCTAGAATAGAAATTCAGGGAATAAATTTCAAAAATTTGTGTGGAAGATTCCAAAAATGATTTTATCCAATATCAGCAAACATTATAATGCAATACAATTTATGAAAACGTAAGCAACTCCTGCCTACGATTTAGGGACTACAGAGGATAGTCGAATTTCGACAAAAGAGTCAATTTGTATGTGAGACACCAGAAAGTTTACGGCTAATCTGTCACTTTTTTTTCAAATCTTACGAAGGATCATACCAATGCAATGCGCTAAAAATTAAGTTACTGCAATTAAAGAATTACGAGTTAGAGATGAAAAAATAGTTTTGCAAAATTGTTGAATTTCTATGACAGACACCAAAAGAATGGATCGACATAACCGATTTACAATCTGGTTATGATCTGGCAAAATGTCAAATTTTAAGAAGATTCCTAAAGAGTTATAATATTTATCGTGACTACCGGCCAGACTGACATCGCTTAATCGATTTAAAAATCTTGAAATATATTTGATTAAAATGTACTGGAAACGCTTAAAGGTTTCATTTTGGATTCGATATTTTTCCTTTATCAAGTGATATATACCTTCATACCTTTGGACGAAGGTATAATTAATCAGCTGAGTTAAAGCATTTCAAAAATAACAAAATTACCCCCGTGTAAAAATATCCGAAACCAATCCAATATGTATACCACATTTGATCCTAGTTCCTATTCATAAAAGCTATAAATTTTTTTAGACAGAATTTTATTCCTTTTGATATAAAAAGAATTGTCCAAATTGGTTGAGAAAAATTGGAAATTGGTTGTTATGCCTTTTTCCTTCTGGAACTCAGGTTCCAATTCACTATAGGCGATATGGGGTGAGCTTAGACTCAATTGAGGGGGTTGGAAACCAGGAGATCTGAGTTCCTGTTCGTACGCTGTATCCAGCTTACTTACGAAGAATTGATACTTTCTGGAAAAAAGAGGTTAGGGATCTGAGACTTACATTGATATTTATTCGAAAGCTGAATGCGGCTTGCGACGTGATCCTAGTTTATTTTAGAATTCAATTTAAGTTAACTATAGTTATTCAAATAATCCATTTTAATTCATTTTTAAAACAATTCATAAAATTCATTGAGTGATCAATTAGAAAGATCAGAGGTAATTATATTAAACAAGGGCATCATCATTTTTTTCTGCTGGGTTATGGTGTGCATAATTAATATGACGAATAGTATCGAAATTCAAATTCTTGATTTTTTTTTAAAGGGACTGAAATTGACAATCGATTTGGTTTATCTGCCGTCTAAACACGTAAATCTTCATTCCTCAGATGATCAAATACCAGTTTATTAACTTTTTTTTTTCGCCACATGCGAATTGAAATCAACTAGAATATAGCTTAGCTATAATTACGTATATAATACAGGGTGGAGCAATAGAACGTGCATATTTAGAAAATAGATTAAAAAATAAATACAAAAGGTATGGTTAAAATAAATCTATGGCATTGTAGAGTAATAAATGGAGTTTATTTTTTTAAAAATAACATCATCTAAGTGGTGACCCTCTCTACGATGGCATTCCTCTAACCGCAAACGAAAGTTATTGAAAACTTTCTTCAGAAATACTGGTGTAATGGCTGCCATTTCACCACGGATATTCTCCTTGAGCTGAACGATGTTTCTTGGATTATTACTGTAGACTTTGTGTTTGAGGTATCCCCACAAAAAAAAAAAAAAAGTGAAGATGCGTCAAGTCTGAACTACGTGGGGGTCATGGGATATCACCTCTTTTCGAAATCAGTCTGCCAGGGAACATCTGCTTCACCACCGCAATGGAGTCATTTGATATGTGACAGGTAGCTCCATCTTGTTGGAACCAAGTTCTGGAATTCACTATTCTTGAACTTTCAACTTCTGGAGCCAAAAATCCGTCCAACATCTCAACATAGCGTTCCGTATTAACCGTGACGTTTTGGCCCCTCGCATTTTCAAAGAAAAAAGGACCAATTATTCCTCTGCCAGAGATTGCTGCACATACTGTCACTTTTGGACTATGCAATTGTTTTTGGTGTTTGATTTTGGGATTTTCACTGTTCCAGTAAGGACAATTTTGACGGTTTACGAACCCATTCATAAGGAAATGAGCCTCGTCAGAGAAAAGGATATTGTCAAAATTGGAAAATCGATTAAGCATTTCATTAGCAAATGCGAGCCTTGCTATGAAGTCAGACTCTTTTAATTCTTGTGTTAATTGCAGCTTATATGGATGCAGTTTAAGATCCAATGTTAAAATTCGTTGCAAACTTCGTCGCGATAATTGTAAGACAGACGATCTCTGCGAGTCGACATTTGTGGATTTCCTCATACTGACTCCATAACTCTCTCAACATTGTCTTCGGTCCTAGATGTTCTTGGGCGACCATTTGCTTGTGGTTTAAATGTTGAACAGGTCTCTTCAAAACGCTTTATCCATATTTTAATTAAATTAGCACTAGGAGCTTCACTAATTCGCCGTAGTCCATATTCAGCACAATATAGTCGCCTAGTAGCAATATATGAACGAGAGTTCTCGTAAAATGCGCCCACGCAAAATGCGCGACGCTTCCCGTCGAAGTGATTCATAGCGACTAAAACTCCATGAGCCCGCCAACCCAACAATGTAGGTACTAATTAGGTAGCCTAAATCTTTCAGGGAAAAAATCAGAGATTATAAACATTTTTCCTATTTCGGCTTATTAACAGACTCTCTTTTAATGAACGGTTTATTGTTTAAAATATTAAAGCAAACTACACGGACATAACCATATTTTAATTACAAAACCATAAATCAAATTTCTTCCAATAAGAAGAAAAAGAACACCGAAAACGAATATCGTCATAACATAAAATAATGTTTTAATATCAGAAAACATTACAAATCATTTTGGATGATTACCTCGTTATTTGTTGGCCACAGCCATGCAAACTAAATGCCAACATTCATAAGATTATTTGAATTTTTTTTTTTTTTTTTTGAGAAACAAAAAGAGAAAAAAGTAATCCTTACATTATACATATAACAAATATACATACGGGTAGCACCAAATATACTTATATATGTGTGTAGTTCACGTAGATACTCGATCGAAAAGGAAAGATATGAACACAATAAGCCCACTTTTTCAGTGTGCACGGCGTTTTTTGTATTTTTAGTTTTTTTTCTGTCATACTTGGCTGTGATATTGCCGCTCTGCCATAATAATTTTTTGGAAAAATGCCAAAACAATTTGTCTCTAACACTACGGGTACGACTGACTCTATAAGCATGTACGGGATGTACGGGTGTGTATGAAATCAACGGCTAAAAAAGATAGACAGGCAACAAAAGTTACAGCCGACAGAATCATAAAGCATGACTCGAAATAGAACTGCAGTTTGAAATTTCATTCGTGGTGCAAACACATATGAAGGAGCTTTGTTTTATGTGAACACTCATAAATAGGCATATGAACTGGAGGGGAGGAAAGTGCGCAATGGGTCTAACAAAAGTTTGG
>JAHXMU010000688.1:51472-81477 GCA_019455685.1 Philornis downsi | reverse complement strand
CAGATCCATTTGTAATATTGGGTCGCCATAGAATAACAAAACAACCAATACGAAGAATCCCCTCTTTTGTAAATATTTCCCACATTTTCCAACTTTTTAACAATTCAAAAAATTGGCTTATCTATTGAAGCGATCCAAAAACAAATAAAGTTTTTGTCCTCTGTGAAAGAACAAAACTGCTACTCAGTAGTCGAAAAGTGCGATATACTCGTATATAGAATACTGCCGATGGGGTAGTATGTGCCAGTTTATTTAGTACGATAACGTTTGTTATAAAGTTTATTCCGGAATCCTTTCTAGACGACCAAGTAACATAGCGGAAAAGCTGCTTGGTGAATAACAGTGTAAATTCAGGGCCTGTAGATCTGTAATACATCAAGTATTAAAGGACAATGAGTAATGCGATAGGAATAAGGCAAGGGAACAGTTTATCCATCCTTTTGTTTAATATTTTCCCGCACTATGCTCTGTCATGGATTTACAATCGTCTATGCTGATAATATTGCGATTTTAGATCGAAGCAGGCAATATCTAGAAGAGCTATTTACGAATATACAAGCAGAGGCAAAGGGCGTAGAGCCAGTGATAAATCAAGCACAAACCTAGTATATGATACTATCTAGAAACGCTAAAAGATATATACTTGCACTTATATATATATACTTGGAAGTACTAATATAAAACGATAACTGTGCAAGAGACTGTATACACGACCGAATTGTATCAGCAAACAAATCCTACTCTGTACATAATAAAATATTCCAGACAAAACTTTTATCAAAACCCTGCAAGCTAACAATTTACAATACTATTATGAGGATCTTATGGATCAGAAGTATGGTCCATAACGAATTCTGAGGAAGAGTTTTTCAGAATTTTCAAAAGAAGCATTATTAAACGAATATTTGGCCCAAAAAGAAACAAATGTAGGCATTACATCCTAAGGAGCAATCCAGAGCTGATGCCGAGAATGTTGTAAAACACATCAAAGCACAACAAGTTAGGTCGATAAGCCATATATTATGGATGGATCAAAACAGAAGCTTGTTTTTGATTACACCCCACAAATTACAGGGAATAAAGGTTGCTCCACGTGAGAGCCTAATCGACGATATCAATGATGAGATGCGAGCAATGGGAGTAAGGAATTAGCGCAAATAGAGATGGATGGAGATGGAGAGTTATGGAAAACCCAAAACCCACCCCGGGTTGTAGAGCTGAATGATTATAGTGGTATTCGTAGTCGAAAAGCAGTTTTGCCTACATTTAAATGCGTATGGAAACGATTTGAGCACACGTTCTCACATAAATCAAAGGCGGCGAGAATTGAAATACATTATACGAGTGCCAAGAGAAGAGATCTTAATGTCAAGAGAGGAATATCAGGGAAAATTGAAATATTCAGCATACATAACATTCAGCTTTTCCTCCCAAACTCATTTCATAGTGTCGTTTTGGTAGTGTCTCCGTCATTAAATCACATGTTTAGCTCATTAACGAGCGATACTGTTCTAATTTTCAGGCAGACATCATTTATTTAATTGGCGGCGTAACCCAGGTAGATAAAATCATCCTTCACTCTAAAATTATAATTTTCATTTATGTAGAACATTTTCAACATACATGATATTTAGCATTTTTTCTCCAACACCTTCTGTCCACCAAAACAAATCATTTGGTTTTGACACCTCAAAACCCAATTTTGCTAACTCATTCCTAATACTTGAGGATGCTGCAGTAACATCCCGTAGTTTTCGAGTGAAGATCTCAGCATTAGATAATGTGAGTGGAATACAACTTTATCTAAAGATCATGGAAGTTGTGTCTTTGCCATCTACATGATTATATTGAAGAGTTAACACGGTATACCATAGACCTTTACAAAGCCTCACATTTGCTATTGGATTGTAGTATCATAGTGCAAATATGTGATCAGTTAGTTGTACTCGTATCTTCTTTCGTATATCCGTGACCACCATTGCCCTTGCAAGAGTGAACAACGAAAGTGCTTTATATTGCCAGTGTACATCAGGAACATCAGAATTATGTGAATTTTATCATAGAGTGCTGATCAGAGTCTACGCACTATGTTCTTACCATATGGCCAACATGTTTTGTTCCGGTTTGATCAGAGGATAGTTGATTTGCGAATATCTTTGTGTTGAAATCAGATTATGTTTAGAACCATATTCTTCGCCGCGGCAAATCCAAATCTGTTATTGAAGCGATGTCGTTTCTATTTTGGCTTTAAAAATTCCCAGGACAATGGTCATGTATTTCATCTAGGCATTCCTAAAACGTATCTTTATGCTCATTGTCTTCCCTAGTGGCGTAATGACAAATTAAAAATGCTTCGATTTAGTGCGCTGCGTGGCTATCAGGATACTTATAGGGACGAGGTATTGAATCTCCAGCCAATTACAAATTGACAGCCATTAACGATTATAAATGATATGTTATCTATGTTATTAAAACTATTCGCCATCCAGTGGACTAATATCCAATAGCATTACCAGCGACTACTTCACCAAAGACGAAAGCAGCGATTAGTTTAGGAAATTCGGCAAGAAGCCCATTTCTGGTCATTTTCAAATGGATAATAGTCAGTGAGCACAAATTATAAAGACCGCGTCTACCAATGTGGATTTCTTCTAAGAAAATATGTAAATTCTTGCTGCAGTACCAGAATTGTCCCACATTAATGGAAGTTTCTTTTCCGATGCAAGGGTTGCTTCCGTTAAAAGGAAATCAAATCTGTAACTTTACCTGAAATATAAGGTGTAGTTAAAAGAAATTCATTATATTTGTATGACATTGAAAGCTTTATTCAGCATAGTCAGAATGGCCTGACTTAGCTGAAGTATGGACAGATTTGTTCTAAAACTAGTTTGCTATTTGATAATTCCATTATGCCTCTCGCGTAGAAATCCTCGTTGCTGTTGGCAAAAAAGTGAGACAGTCAATTTCCACAGGCTTCTCTTGATGCGAACTTTGCATCAGCAGCAAAATCATTTTCTAAAACTAGTAACAGATAGTAAACACTTGATGGCAGGTCCGGTCTATAAGGTGAATACATAAGAATCTTTCTGCCAAAGGTCACGAAAGTTCTGGCAAACCACTATCGATATGTGTAGTCTGATAATGTTTTGATGAAATATAATTTTTCTCCTATTGTCTAAGGGTGGCCGATATTGTTGATAGATTTGTCGACAATACTGATCCGAATTAGAAGTTTGGCTGTAAGGGAGCAGCACATAGTAGCTGATGCCCTGCCAACCGCACCAAACATACAGCGAAACTTTCCCGATCGACAATTCTGGTTTGGCTGGCTGTTTGCACCGGCTCATTGCGAATGGAAAATAACCGTCATTTTCGCTTAAAGATGAATTTTCATCATCAATTCTGGCTGACCGACTGTTTGCACCGGCTGTAGGTAGGCGGGTGTTTCCTAGGATGGTTTGTACCGCTTACCCCTAAAACGCAGGCCTCTCTACCTGATCCTGTAATTAAGCAGGCAAAGGGTATGATGCTTGCGTACAAAAACAAAGTAGTGTGGCCTTGTGCCAGGCGCCCTAGGAAAAGGTGGATTATGTCTTGGGATTCACCTATAATATGACATCAAACTGATCTTGGAACTCGTTTTTCGAAAACCAAGTAAAGGGAAGAGTCATAGTTAAACAAGACAAATCCTGGCAACAGATGCGGACATAGAGAAGCCGTCGGGAGATATCAGAAGATTTATCTTTTCCGTAAAATATAGTTGTATGACCAGAGAGATCTGGTTAATGAACTATGATAGGAGCATGGTGTGCTTTGCTGTGTTGATATTCTCTCCTCGGACATTGAAAATCTATGCCGTAGATTATGGATTACCAACTCCATGCGAGGTATGATAAAGCAAAACTGGAGTAGCTTGTCTGCGAAACCCAGACCAGAGGGTTCTTCTCTTCTGGTAGCACGGATGACCAGGGGCCCAAGGAATATTGTTCCTTCCTGGTCAATGGTGTTGGACCCCTAGTGGGAGCATCGTGCTGGCTGTGGTTGCCCGAACAAGTGTTTTCAGTGTTTTTGCGTTGCTTCAGATCGCGTTGCTGAAGGAAGGCATTAGCTTAGAAAACACTGTTCATGTCTATCCGAGGTCTTCCTAGATACCTCAACTCCTACCCGGGAGGTAGCTCACTACATACCAAGTGCCTACAAAGGCACTTTGGCCGAGTGAGGGAGTGGCACCTGAGTAAGCTTTTCCAAGGGACCTACTTCCAATCTCTGGTAGTTTTGGCCAATCCTACGGGATTAGTTTGAGTACAACAAAGGGGCGCTTGCTGTCGCTAGAAGAAAGAAAGAACACATAACCAAGAAAGAAAAGTAAATGATGGAAAACAGCACCTGTGTGGTGGCACACCATGGGTAAGGCTTTCACAGCGTCATTTTCGCTTAACGATGAATTTTTATCACCAGACATCATTCGCTTTAGAAATGAGTCAATTTTATTGCAATTCACAAGATGGAAGTTCGGTCCATGAGGATTTTTTTTATGCGTTAACTCGTATGGTGCCCATACATCGAGTTCCTTTTTGTGGCCAGCCCTATTCAAGTGCTTTTAAACAGTTTTCAGTCCAATATTTAGCTCATGGACTATCGAAACAGTGCTCTAACATGAGGATCAAGCTTGACGATTATACAGCAAACAATAATAGAGTTGACAAAAAACAAAACAATTTAAATTACAGCCAATTTATTTCGGTTAATAGTTTTTACTTCCTGTTTCGAACATAGTTCGCTTAGTGGAACTTCTTTTGGGCTCTTCGTATAAAAGTTCCTTGTGAAGGCAGCATTTACTTTGCATTTGTGTAAGTAAATGAAACGTCACAAATTCTAGAGCCAATAGAGTTGTCATACAGGTTATATTTTATCTCTTCTCTATATGCACAAATGACACAAAAACCTTCATTCTGGTATGTATATAAATTTAAAATTTTTTGGTTCTAATAATTTTAACGCGACATATGTGCTGCGGATATTAAAACTGTCATAAAAAAAGTTTATATTATCGAAATCGGTATAATACTCGTATAGCCTGCAATGGAAATACAGATATGGAAACTGTTTGTATGTCAAAGTAAATGTTTTTAAGAAATATAAAATCTTTTACTACATTTAACAACCAAAAATCAAAGTATTTCTTGAAAATTTGATGCCATGTATTCAGTGTCAAGGCTCATGACTATCTCTTTTTAGGGGAAGTGCAAAAAACTTGAAAACTCATCTTCGTATGCGTTGTTTCAAAGTTACGAAACATGTCTTTTTTATCCCATAGTAAAATGTTTGGAATGTTGTGATTTACGAATTTATACTGAAGAGCGGTTCCAAAGCTATCCGAACTGACGTATAGATGGTGCCAGAAGTTTGAAATAACTTATTTTGGTGAAAAGTGGCAACTCTATAAAACATATGATTCAAGTTTCACGGCACGACGTTGTTTAGTATTTTTATTTGAACAGTCAAAAGTAAACGATCTCAGTGAATTTGTAAACATGAAAAAAATTGGTTACCTTTGAGTAATTCGATATTTCCGTTTGAAAGGTCTCAGTCCAAACAATATTAAAGCCAAGCTAAATTCTACTCCGCTCCTTCGTTTATGACTGAAAAATATTGGGTAGCAGAGTTTAAACGAGGCCATACGAGCTGCCACGACGAACACCGTAGTGATCGAGCAGTTGAGGCGTCCACGCTAGGCACTGCTAAGAAAAATCCACAAAATGGTATTGGATGATCGTCGGCTGAAGGAGCATGAGCTAGCTGAAAAGATAGGCATTTCAAAAAGTGCAATATATCGTATATTGACCGAATATTTGAAGATGAGAAAGCTGTGCGCAAAATGGCACACGCGCTTACTTTCATTAGAGCAAAAACAGCGTCGTAGAGATGTTTCAGTAGAGTGTTTGATGATGTTTCACCCCAATATAGCCGAATGCGTCCATTTATAACTACGGATGAGACATGGGTCCACCACTTTAAACCTGAGACGAAAGAACAATCAAAGAAGTGGACTGGAATGGAAGAATCGTGGCCAAAGAAGGGGAAAACGGTTCTATCTGCAGGCAAGGTCATGGCGTCTGCTTTTTGCAACGAACATGAGATTATTTGTTTTAATTATCTTTAGAAAGAAGAAACCATCACCGGCGAATTTTATGATAACTCATTGAAGTGTTTAGGTGATGAAATTATGGAAAATAGACCGCATTTGGCGAAAAAGAAAGTGTTGTTACTCCAGTTCACACATCTATTAGTACGATGGCCAAATTTAATGAATTAAAGTTCGAATTGCTTCATCACGTACCTTGTTCACGTAGATCTACCTCCCTTCTACTATTTTCTATTTTGAAACTTAAAAAATGGCTCGGTGAAAAAGATTTGTCACAAACAATGAAGAGCCGGAGTCTGCGTTTGATGGCTATTTTAAGCAGCTTGACAGTTCTTACTATAAACAGAGTATAGAGGCTATTGAATATCGCTGGAAAAAAGTGTATCGAGCTCAAACAGGATTTTGTTAAAAAAAGGACATTTTCCCCCAATTTTTGTGTGTCTTCTTTGTTACGCTGGCTAGATTTGGGACAGACCTCGTAAAAAATATAAGAAATATACGAAAATTTCAATGAGAATATTCTATAAACCGTAATATTTTCTCGCGTACTCAAGTCATGTAAAATTTAATCAATTTAAGTTTCAATTATTCGTTTCAAGTAAAAATTTACTTGTGTTGAGTAGATTTAGTATACGAGGTGTGTTAAAAAATAGGGTGAATTTCGAAATTTCGCAGGCTACGTACATTCGACTTTCGACTATTATTTTTTCTTATGTTGGTTCATTCATCTCGAAGATATGTTGACGGTTTTATCCACATAGCATGTTTAGTTTGTTTGTGAGAGGCATAAATAAGACAACTGTTTGAAATGGATCAAAGAAGTTGCATAAAATTTTGTGTAAAAAATAGAATTAAGTGCTTAAAAACATTTGAAATGTTGACAGTGGCATACGGTGAGACTACTCTAAGCCAAAAAAATGTTTACAAGTGGTACAAGCTCTTTACAGAAGGTCGAGAAGATGTGAATGAAGACGCTCGCTCTGGACGCCCCAGCATATCAACAACCTATGAAGATGTTGAGAAAGTGAAGAGAATTGTTATGGAGAATCGTTGAATCACAATTAGAGAAGTTGCTGAGGATGTCGGCATATCGGTTGGCTCATGCCATGCAATGCTTTCGGAAATTTTGGACGTGAAGCGTGTGGTAGCGAAGTTCGTTCCAAAATTGCTGAATTTTGACCAAAAACAACGTCTCAGGAATTGTTGAATGACGTCAACGATGATCCATATTTGCTTAAAAAGGTGTTAACTGGTGACGAATCATGAGTATATGGTTATGACATCGAAACCAAAGCCCAATCGTTCCAATGGAAGAGTCCAGGAGGGCCAAGATCAAAAAAAGCACGCTAAATTCGATCAAATGTCAAGGTTTTGCTCACTGTTTTCTTTGATTACCATGGTGTAGTGCATTAGGGGTTCTTACCACAAGGTCGTACGTTAAATAAGGAGTATTGCGTTGAAGCTATTCGCTGTTTTCGTGAAGCAATACGAAAAAACGGCATTGTGCTCGCTCATCTTTGCTTGTGAGAGATTATGTGACCAAAAACAACTTTTTTCTGTTTCCAAGATTGAGGAGAGCAATGAAAGGAATGCCGTCCTTTCAACGACGACGATTGAGAAGCTAAAAACCGAATTACTGAGAGAGCTCGAGGACATACCAAAAAGTGCGTATCAGAACTGCTTCAAGGATTGGTAGGAAATAAAATAGAAATTAATGAATAAATAAATATTTTTTGAGGAAAATGAAAATTCATCTTATTTTTTGAATACACCTCGTATATATGATTTTGTGTCATGTGCGATAATTTGAAGCTCATCGTTTTAAAGACGGTGATTTTGATGTTAACGACCGCTCGCCTGAAGGAAGATGAGAAACCTTCGAAGACACTGAATTAACGGCATTGCTTGATGGGGATCAGTGTCAAGCACAGATAGAGCTTGCCTCAATATTAGGAGTTACCCGCCAAGCCATTTCCAAACAATGGCATGCGTTGGTAATGATTCAAAAGCGAGGAACTTGGGTTCTTTATGTGTTGAAGCCAAAGGGCGTTAAGCATTGTGTTTTCGCCAGTGAACAATTGCTTCAGCTACAAAAAAGGAAGGGGTTTCTTCATCGTATTGTAACGGATGATGAAAAATGGATTCATTACAGCAATACAGAGAAAAGAAAGTCATGGGGGCTGCCCGGTCATGCTTCTACGTCGCCGCCTCGGCTGAATATTTACGCTGCGAAGATTATGCTTTGTATTTGGTGGGACCAGCTCGGTGTTATTTATTACAAGCTATAGAAATCAAGGGAAACTATAATTGGGAATCGGTATCGACTTCAATTAATGCGTTTGAGCCGGGTTCTGCGCGTGAAACGCCCATAATACGCGGAGATGCACGAAAAAGTGATTCTTTAGCATGAAACACTCGACTTCATGTGGGCAAGCCCGTTAAAACCTACGTGGAAACGCTGAAATGGTAAGTCTAACCCCATCTGCCATATTCTTCAGATATTGCGCCGTCCGATTATCACTTGTTCCGTTCGATGGCACAAGGTCTGGCTGACAGTTCCACTCATATGACGACCTTAAGGAGTGGCTATATTCGTAGATAGTTTCAAAAGATGAACAGTTTTACCGCGACGGAATTAGAACTGTGCCAGAAAGATGGGAGAAATAGCAGCTAGCGATGGGCAATAATTTCAGTAAATCGTTTATAAATATGCTTTTTTAATAAAGTTGAATTTTTATAAAAAAAAAAAACAAACAGCGAGAACTTAGTAACGCGCCTAATATATGTGAGCGATGCCCGTATGAAGCCAATGGCCAAATGTAAAACTATGGAATGATGTTGAAAGTTCACTATAATTAATTATGGTTTCCAGAGTAATTTTCGATGTACTTAATCAATATACAAATAATTTAAAATCCCATTGCCATGAACTGTGTCATATACAGTAAAAACTAACTTTTACCATCCTTGTATACGCGTCTTTAATTTAAGAAGACGCTTGGCATCTTATGGTAAAAATGATTACAACTCGCATTAGCATTCAAGCGAAAAGGATATTTAATTCTCTTGCTGATTCCAATAGTGGCTGTCTTCAAGTCAAAGCTTCAAATGTAATTAAATAGCAAAGTTACTTTCCTATCTTACTGTAATAAAAAAGCACGCGCATAATACAAACTCATGACAGGCATTCTCCCCTCCCCAGCTGAGGCCTTTGGCCTTAATTAGTGTAACCGTAAAAACTCATTTAGTAAATTCAATGATCAACGTAAGTAACGAACATCTATTAAACATCATCCCACAATTTACAAACAAAATTTCATTACTTGTTCGGCAGTATAGATAAATTAATAACAAACTGTATCTTTCTGTTCGACAAATGAGAACAATTTGTCAAAATAATCACATATACGAAGGAAGCGACACACAAATAACACATATAAATATCAATCATGTATAGAACTTGAGTGTCAAGCGAAGGACATTTGTTTCGAGATTCCTATGTAGTCGTATCGCTACAGTGTTACAGCCCAAAAGAATAACTAAACGCCCTATAATACCACTAATTCCCTACATTCCATAGTACGACAGAGATTAAAGGAGAAAATCCAGTGTAAACTATTTGCACAATATAAAAAGAAAAATGATCAAATTATTCCACTAACGTTTTTGTTTGTGATTCTTATGGAGGCTACCATAAAAAAGAAACGCTTGAGTCTACATTGCAAAAACATACGCCAAATGTAATAAATTACTTGCCACACACTCGCTAGTGCAAGATGTCCTCCGTTTTTTTTTTTTCTTTATTCTTCCTCGTCTACTTCAAACAGACATTTGTGTACCGGTTATTCCTGGCATTGTTGGGGACACTACATGTGGAATATGGAGTATTGTGAATAATCTGTCCATGGGGGATTGTAGGTCTATTCTTTGATTTGTTGTTGCTTTGTCGGCATACACAAGTTTTCGATTAATTTCTAAAAATAATGGCAGGCCATCACCACGTGGGAGGGCCATGCGAAAAATTAACTATGACAGAAAATGTTTCCACATTCATTCAGATGATCTTTTTTCAACAATTAGCAAAAATCATTGAAATGCTCTATAAATTTTCCAGCGTAGCGAAATTTTCAACAATATTATCGAAGACAGGAATAATCTGTCGTCAAATATCATACGAGATGTAATCGAAAAATAACCGTTATTTTCAATTTTTCCAAAAAGTATTTATTTTTTCATCAATTTCTACCTTATTTCCTTTAAAGTAGTCATCCTCAGATATACATATAATACACTTTTGCCAGCGTTTCTTCTAATTCTCGAAACACTTCTAAAACGCGCTTTTTGGTATCGCCAACAGCTCCTGTTTCGATTTTTCTTTTATCTCCTCAATCGTAGCAAAACGCTTTCCTTTCATCGCTGTCTTCAGTTTTAGGAAGAGGAAAAAGTCAGTGGGGGCCAAGTCCGGTGAATACGGTGATTGAGGCATGGCTGCGGTTTTGTTTTTGGCCAAAAACTCACGCACAAGCATCGATGTGTAAACAGGTGCGTTATCATGGTGCAAAATCCGTAATTGGTTTTTTCACATTTCTGTGCGTTTCTTCAAGGCGCATAACTTCAAGGTAGTATTCCTTATTGACCGAACGACCTTGTGGCAAGAATTCATGATGCACCACGCCATTGCAATCGAAGAAAATAGTGAGCAAAACTTTCACATTTGACCGAACTTGATCTGCTCGGGCGACCAGGACGAGCATCGTCATTGTCGTCTTCTCAACTTTCCTTAAACCGGTTATACCACAATTGAACTTGTGTTCTGCTCATAGTAGACTCGCCAAACGCCACAACCAACATTTCAAATGTCCTTGCACATTTAATTTCATTTTTTACACAAAACTTAATACAGTTTCTTTGATCCATTTTTTCGAATAGTAAAAAATCGAAGAGCACACCAATCGATCTTTTTATCTGTCAATAACAAACTGACGATCCAAAATGGCTGATATTGTCAACATATATAACAGGCATGTGAACCAACATAACATAAAAAAATGCGAAAATCGAACATGCGTAACTGGCGGAATTTGAAAAAAACCGTTTTTTTTACCACACCTCGTATATCCTTTTTTAGTAATTTTTCAAAGCAATTTCCGAGAAGCTTCAATGTTTCGAAACACAACGTTTTATAATTATATTGAGGATATTCAATGACAACTTCATTATTGGTTTCCTAAAAATCCCTTTAATGCTTTTTCAAAAACAAGTAGAGAAAACCGTACTAAAATCGATAGTTATTGAGAGAATTCTAATGAAGAAAGTTGCAGTTTCTAATTTTAACGCTGCTTATTCCAACTTTTCCCCTAAAATCTGCTACTAATGTCATTAACAATAAAGAGTTATCAATATAGTGGTTTCAAAACCACCGGCCTGGCAAGGCTGTCAGCTGTTAAAAAACTGTCATCTGAATTGTTATTTATTTAGTGAATGGCTTGCCATTTACGAATATGGATCGCATAATGGCAGAAGACGAATAAAATTGATTTAAACTTACTACAGATGACTCAAACGTGGCCACCTTTCATGCATTATGCGGTGATTATGGTCGTCATAATGGACCTACTATGCAAGAAATTGGCAAGATTATAAAGAAATTTGAAGAATCTTGAAACGAGTCAGATTTAATCAAACCTCTGCATCATCGCAATGTACGCGCTGCCCCAAAAACATTGCCTCTGTTAGTGAAAGTGTGGCGGATAATCGGAATTTCAATTTAGAGCGTTGTTTTTCGTTTGGCCAGCAATTAAAGATTATGAACTGAACGATATGTGGCTTCAATAAGACGGCACCATGAGCCACACAAAACGACCGATATTGGCTTTATTGCCTGAGAAGTTTCAAGAAAGCGTAATTGCACGTTTTAGCGAGGTCAATTGGCCAGCAAGATCATGCGACTTGTCGCTGTTAGATTTTTTTGTGGAAAGTTAGGAAAAATTTTCTATATTTTTCAACACAATCTTCTTTCCAGCGATATTCAAAGGGAGCTAAATCTGCAATTCGAACTTTAATTCATTAATTTTGGCCATCGCAATAGTGGATGTGTGAACTGTAGCATTGTCTTGATAAAACAACACTTTCTTTTTCGACAAATACGGGTTTTTCCATAATTTCATTACCTAAACGCTCTCATAAATTAGCAAAATATTCGCTGTTAATGGTTTTCCCTTTCTAAATACAGTCAATAAAAATATCTCCATGCGCATCCCCGAAAACAGACATCTACTCTGACCATGCCTGCAGATGAAATCAGCTTCGTCTTCTTTGGACACGATTCCCCCATTCCAGACCACTGCTTTGATTATTCCTTTGTCTCAGGTGTGAAGTGGTGAACCTCAGGTCTAATCTATGGTTATAAATCGACGCAAAAATTCTGCTTCATTGCGGTGAGGTAAAGAATCGCCAAACACTCTACTGAAACATCTTTACGACGCTGTTTTTGCTCTATTGAAAGCAAGCGCGGCACCCATCGTGCGCACAACTTTCTCATCTTCAAACCTTCGGTCAACATATGTACTATGCATAGGGATTTTTGAATTGCCTATCATTTCAGCTAGCTCGTACACCTTTAGCCGACGATCATCCAGTACCATTTTGTGGATTTTCTTAACCATGCCTGGCGTGGCCCATCAATTGAGCGATCAATACGATGTTCGTCTTGGCAGCTCGTACGACCTCGTTTAAAGTCTGCTACAAAATATTTTACCATCGTAAGTGAAAGAACAAACTTCCCGCAGAGTATAATTTAGCTCAGCTTTAATATTGGTTGGACTGTGATTTCTCAAATAGAAATATTGAATTACATATCGATCACCAATTTTTTCCATGTTAACAAATTCACAGAGATCGCTTACTGTTGATGGCTGGAATAAAAATACCGAACAACATAGAGCCTTGGAACTTAGCACTTATGTTTTATAAGGTTGCCACTTTTCACCAAAATAATTTTTTCAAACTGCTGGCACCATCTATACATTAAGTAGGCTGCCTTTGAACCGCGCTACCCATTTTCCTCAAATTTATGTAACCAATTTTCTCTCAGAAAATATGGACTAAGTTTAGTAGTCGTGTTAGAAATCATTTCAAATAATGGTTGTATTATACGGGACGTATATAGAAGAATTTGGCGAACAAAGAATTTGTTTCACATTTTGTACTGCAAATGAAAACTCAGAGTGCGGAACCGTTAAAAATGTTACAAAAAATGTTACGGTGAAAAGACTTTATCAGAAATGAGTGCATATAGGTGGTACCATGCATTCAAAAAATTCTGAGATGTGGTCAAAGACCTGTCTCGCATTGACGTAGCATTAATGTCTTGAATTGAGATTAACATTAAAAAAGTAAAGAAACTGGTAACTGAAATTCATCACTTATGTTTGGGACAAATAGATAGGTGAACTTTTTGTGTATAACGAAACAATTTGCAAGATTTACATGATTTTTTGGGTATGAAACGCGTCGCCGCTCAACCAATTCCTAAAGACTTGATTTCAATTCAATTCAATTTCGACTGCTTACCCACAAAACACACTATTTTCTGCGCATTACTAAGTTTATCTGCATACATCCTTCACTATTTCTCCTTCCTTTCCCAGTAATGGACATGGTGCTTTTTTTGTCTTACCACAAAACTTAGTTAGGAACACTTTTGCGGCATGCAAAATAATCACTATCAGACTTATTTTATTTTCATAGCAAAGAGAGATAGCGTCGGCATCAGCAATAGTACAGACTGACTCACTTAATGGCTATGAAACCCGTTGCCGCTCGACTACTTCCGAAAGACCTGATTGCAATTCAATTCAATTTCAACCTCTTATCCATAAAACGCATTATAACTGGCAATGTGACAAGAGTTAACGATTTGTATGAGCTTCGGAATAAGGTTTCTCAAACGTACCGATACCGAATAGACCACGTCAAAATTTATTAAGACTCAAAAAGAAGTGTTTTATTTAAGGAATATTGTCTGGACATTATGAGGTATCTGAGAAAGTAGATTCGTCGAAAAAGAGCACATCTAAAATTCTACAAATACAGACACCCAGTATACGGACACCCTGTCGGGAAGACCATTTTGGCAACCATTAGTATTGACAGTTCATATTTGGCAGTCATGAAGTAGAGACGTGGTAAATTTATTATGAAAAAATATTCGATAAACCAACGTGTTTTAATCGTTAAAACATTTTGTCAAATTTGGAATTTTTGGGAGGAACAACGTGCCAACAAGACGCACTATTTATCGTGTAGTGAATGAATTCGAAGAAAGAGGATCGGTAGCTGATAGGACCAAGCATGGACCACAACGTACTGCAAGATCGGCTGAAAACATTACTGCTGCTAAAGAAAGTGTTCAAGACAATCCATCAACCTCAATTCGACGCCGTGCTCAGGAACTTGGTCTTCAAAGAACAACTTTGGTCACAATTTTGCACAACGATTTGCAATTGTTTCCTTTAAGATTCAGTTGACACAAAAGCTTCTTCTACAAGACCATTTACGCCGCCGTACGTATGCCAATAGGATGTTACAGCTCGCCCATGACAACCCAAATTTTCATGAAAAAGTCATTATAAGTGACGAGGCATATTTTCACTTGAATGGATATCTGAATAAACAGAATAGTCGGTTCTGGGCAATAAAAACCCCTCAAATTATTTATCAGTCACTTTTGCATCCATTAAAAGTGACAGTCTGGTGTGCAATTTGGTCAGGAGAAATCATTGGACTTTACTTCTTTGAAACTGAAAACGGCGTAACGGTAACTGTCTGGCGAGCGATATCGTGATATGATTGAAAACTTTTTAACGCTACAATTGCATGATTTGGGCTTGATTAACATGTGGTATCAACAAGACGATGCCACATCGTATACAGCTGAGATTAGAATAGAATTACTGTGAGACCTCTTTCCATAACAAGTTATTTCAAGAAATGGTGATGTTGATTTGCCTCCACGGTCGCCTGATTTGACTGCTCCGGACTGCTTTTTGTGGGGATGTATGAAAAGCAAGGTTTATGCAAACAAACCAGAAACGCTCTAGCGAATATTCCAAAAAAAAAAAAAATAATAATATGCAGAAACTCACCAAACCTAAATGCACCAGACTTTTGTTATGGAGTTATGTCAATCAAGAAATGTGTTAACCGAAATCAAGAAATTTGGCTGAAGCAGTCTATTAAAACAATAATTGAGACTATCCCGCAATGGATCATTTTCTGATCAGGTATCGCATATGCGTGAATGATCATTTTCAAAACCAATTAGTTGTACAAAATAAAGTTGAATTTTCCATATAAAAAAAAAACAAATAAAATAAATAAATGATAAAAAATTATTTAAAAAAGTTAATTGAATTCCTTATTGTAGTGCAATTGCTGCACCACCCTGTAGCAATAAAAAATTTTGCAAAACACACACTGGGAAGACATGATCGAAATGCTACTATGATTAAATTGTTTGTTTACGTTCTGTATAATTTTGTTGGGCTCCGGGTCATATAGGGTGGCGCATAAGTAACGTTAAGATTTGATCAGTGAATACATTTTTTGTTTAAGTCTTTTCTTTCGTCTCTTTACAGAATTAACTAAATAATACTTGCGAAATTTATGATAGAAAGGCTCAGCACAGAACAAAGAACCAAAGTTGTTCAATTTTACTTTGAAAGTCTGCATTCGATTATTCAAATCATATCGAAATTTCTTTCATGTTCGAAATGCTCCTAGTGCTCCAACAATTTACCGATTGGTTCAGCGTTTAGGGCAACAAGGGGCTGTCTGTGATCTTCCGCGTGCTTGAAGATCTCGTGCGGTTCGAAATGAAGTGACCATTGCTCGAGTGCAAGCAAGTATTGAGGAAAACCCCGAAACTTCCAGTAGGCGACGTTCTCAACAGTTAGAGATGTCTAGGCGGTCTTTGCAAAGAATTTTATATATGTTACATCTTTTCCCATATAAGATGCAATTGGTTCACGAGTCAAAACCAATGAAGCGCAAGAACGCATTCAATATAGTTACTTTAACGTTAACGTTACTTGAGCGCCACCCTTTAGAATTGAATTGAAAATTGTTTAAATACTTCAAAGCAAAAGTAACTTAATCGCTTAAACTACATTTCGTGACATTAAATACATTTTGCGAAATCACAGTCCTGTTGAAATATTTCTTGCCTATGAGGATTGGGATAAAATAGACAACTTTTCAAACAAAATACTTCTTTAATTACCGCACTTTGTAAAATTGTGAGCTTGGCCAACTATGTATTCTTCCAACTATGTATTGCTGTCTTCACACTGAAGTCGTTAAACATAACCTGTTGTCGTCTCTGCTCAATAACACAAATATTTACCCTTTTGGTTTTCTGCTTTAGTATTTAAAGTCGTATCTTTCTAAACCAAATTTCCAATTAATTAGCGCATTTTATTAAAGAACTTATCTTGCTTAATTGTTTAAAACCATTACATACATTTTATTTCCTTCATCGCATCAGAATAGTGAAGCATAACCTGAATTCGTCTCCACCAAATATCACAACTATTTACCAGTTATTTTCTCTGCATTATTAAGTTTATCTGTACACATCCTCTACTATTTCCCCTTCCTTCCATAGTAATGAACATGGTGCTTTTTTCGCCTTACCACAAAACTTAGCTAAGGACACTTTTATGGCACAAAAAATAATCACTATTAGACTTACTTTATTTCCATAGCAAAAAAGAGAGCGCCGACACCAGCAATGGCACAGACTGACTCACTTAATGGAATTGTACATGTACGGCGTAAAATTGCAGTTAACGCGAATTTGAACACTTTCACCCAAAGAAATGGCAGGAGCACAGTAGTAGAGTAGCTATCACACTCTGTTGAAAAAATTCAATTTCCGCCTTGTATTACTTTTTTTGTTGGCTTTGCTATTTGCAGGACTTTTTCCACGTTCACGCTTTCCGGAAAGCAAAATGGAGGACACAAATACAATAGAAGTTATTTTGCACTCAATAAATTTTGTACGCTAAAAGTCTATTAAATTTTCATTTTTAGTCGTTTTCAATTTTTCTCACGTTTTGCTTTGTTCGTGTATTTTTTTTTTTTTTTACTACTTGCTATTTTCAAAATTAACTTTGTTTTATTACATTTTGGTCATGGATTTATGCAGAGGTTGATAGATATTTCGTATAGCATTCTTATTCCTTCTCGGGCAAATTGGATTCTGGCGAGAGAGAGAGTGGTTGTTTTAACGCTTAATAGTGTTTAGAAATTGCTTTCTTTTTATTATTTATTTTGACCTTTTCTCGCTAACGCTTAAGACGAATTCGTTGGTCTGGAACAATTTTCACACCTTACAGGAATTTTCGTGCTTCATTTTCTATTTTGTTCGTTATGTTAAAATGAATTTGCCATTTATTATTTTGTTTTCTTTGTTGCTTTTACTCTTTAATTTGTGTATGAGTTGTCGTGCTGTGTGTGCGTTTTGTTGATATTTACATTTCACACTCTTTGGCACACATTACAATTGCAAATGTGTTGCCTATTTTGAGGCGAGCTTTCAATTTTCATTTATGCCTTTGCGGCTGCCAGACATTCCGGCCTTTTCCTTTGTTGGTTTAAATTTTCTTTTCACTCTTTGTGTTTGTGTGAGTTAATGACCAAAATATTGGTGGGTATTGCGTCCTATCTTTTTTCATCAAATTTCGGATTTCATTTCCTTTATTTTTATTGCCTGCTTTTAGGATTTAAATAAATAAAACCTTTCCCTTTGTCGTTGTATCTTTAATGATAAGTTTTGTGTGCTTTTTTTCACGCATACTAATGAAGGAAGCCTATTGAACCGCTATTAGAGTTGGACCGCACAGACCCGTAACCGTAATACAACATTGTCGTCGTCGTACCGTAACTAATCCTTTTCAACGAAAATTTTATTTCCTTTTTGTTAGCGGCAAATGTCCGTAGCCAAGATGCTTTGTGTTCAAAGTTCAAATAGCAAATGAAATTTTGTAGCATACATTTGGGCACATTAACCCCTTGCACACATATGTTTCACACACTTACACAAACATGCCCGTACACGAACACCTAAACACACATAAGTCTATGCACTGGCAGCATCTCAGTGTTGTTGTCCATCCACTCGAACCTACAGAGAAATTCAATTATTTATAATATGTACATATGTGTGTGACTAGGAGTGGGCCTCTATTTCAGTTTTGCCTCTTCACATATCAAAAAAAAAAATTACACTATCATCGCACACATACATGTGTACAATTTACTATCTCTTGGCCTTGTCACCTCCCACTCCTTTTTGCTGTTGTTGCTCCCACTATTGCTCCTGTTAGTGTCGTTCGTCTAATGGCCTTTTATACATGCCCACACACATGTACATACACTGCCGAACTGATAATGCTGGCCTACAGCTTCACAAACCATTAATCTTGTAATTCAAACAAGTCCTCAGAGTCCTTTCTGACTATAGCCATTGCCTGCTGGTGGGCCAGTTTCTCAATAAACAAAGTGTTAACACTTTCTTGTTGTTGCCGTTTAGTCCTGTGAACACGTCCACACGTTGCGAAATGCCGGCTAAGACTGAATTCTAAAACTGTTGACTTGGTTCAGCATTAAACATCAGTATTGCTGCTGGTGTATTATCATCTTCGTTCCACACAATCACACTAACACATGCATCACCAGCATTTCGGCTAAAATACACACACAAGCACACGCACACGAAACCGGCTTACAATTATCTAAACAAAAATGCTCTCGCTCACATGGCAATGTTTATTATCCTTACAAGCACGCATACACCCACATATGCGAGCATGGTACCTGGTGTATTCTCTTTAACATTTATCTGATGCATTTTTAACAGCTCTACTCTTTTGTGGTAGAGACTCTCTTATAAATTTCTCTTCAGTGTATTGCTTTAAGTGGTGTTAAACGAATCATGTGTTGATATAAATAAATATATCTAGGATGTAAACAAGAACGTGTCCTATTGTTGCTGTGTAAAGAAAACGCTTCTGCGTATGAATGAAATTCATTTAACATTGTTTTTCATTGTTATGAAATGTTTCGTCATAGTTGCCTTTATATAGGGGTACATAATATGAGCCGTTAATTCATGCACAGTGTTGGATCAAAGAGTAGGACGTAAAAATCATGTATCGAAATTTGTTGTTTCATTACAGGAAATTAGAAATGAAATTTGTATTCACATATTTGCTACAACATATTAAAAGGGCCACATATATCCCCACATGTAAAATTTTGTTTAAAGATCTGGGGAGGGTAAGTAACCAACTTCTTAGATGTCACATTATTTTTCGTCTTCGCTGTTGAAGGGGATGTCCTGGCAGTGTCATTCTTTTTATAATTTGCCGAGTGAAAAATGTTCTTTTTGTTTTAATATCGAAAAAATCCATTCAATGTTTATAATGGATATTCTTCTTAGCATATGCGCAACAAACATTTGCCACAGCGCACAATTGAGTGAACTATTTTAAAGGTGAACCAACAACTACATGTGACGCTCACTGTCCCGGACGTCAAATTAAGTGTACTACGGTGTAAGTTGTAAGCAAATTCCACAAGATTGCTTTAACTGAAAAAGGAACTATGAGATTTGGCTTAATTAACCCACAATAATATACAGTGAAAACAGTTGTGTATGAAAACGTTATTGACACGGTGAATGCCGCAGAAACATTTAACTATTCCAAAACTATATTTAGGGAATCATTATCGTGGACAAAGCAAGCATTTGATAACAGTCGATACAACCGACTTTGGCAGATGAAGGTGCCCCGAAGAAGTCGAAGAGCATGATAGCGGCCAGGAAGATGATCGCCAAATGTTTTTTGTGGTGCACGTAGCCTAACATACGTATATCGACTACCTTATGCAGAGGCAATGGACTACTACGAGTACAATTTCAACGCCACCTTATTCCAGTCATGCAACGTCTTGAGGGAAATGTGTTGTCATTTGGAGAAGAGAAAAAGTGTTTTCCCCATTAACACATTGCATGATTTAATTCGTAATTCACACCTATGACCAAACTCAATTGTATAAACACACTTGCAATGCTGCAAGTAGGATAACATAGACAAATAAGAAGTAAAGGTAAAGCATTACTTTAATGATCTATGTAATACCGAGCGAGGTTTTAGATAGGCAGTTAATATGACCTCTTTGACCTTTCGAAAATATTATGAGGAATGTGAAAGTAAACTGGACTCGCATAATCAATAAAAACCATTTATTACTTGCTTATGAATTGCACTTTAACTCCTACCTCCAAACTTATTTTCTGCTATTCAGAAATTCCCAAGCAGCTCTCGACTTCCATCCTTCGGTCAATTGTTTACTGGTAACGATATCAGACATTACTGGGCGATGGCTAAACTAAATGGCATGAAAAATTGATGAGTCTTAGATAATTAGGAAATGCTTTCTGCCGACCCACTGTTTTTGTACTAGACATTCTTGGCAGGATCAACATTAAAATCGCGTGAGGTGAGCCGATAAGCTGCTCATGCCATACAAAATTATTAAGAAATCACGGGGGAAAAGAAAAGAAACGAACCTCAAATATGCACTTGAATTTTGCCCATTCATTAGAGTCTCCATCCAAGTTGTAGGATAACCTTGAACGATATAAAGCAAACATCACCGCCATCCAAGACAGACGATCAGCACGATGAGGATGCATTCCACCGGTGAAGATGTTATACGGAAATGTAAGAGATTGGAAGCGAATGCGTAGGTGGCAAGAGACTTGTGTACCCTATTAACGTCCGTGCAGCCCCAGTCCACAATAAGGTAAAATATTTTTGTATGCTGATTAGTCGGAAAATTCCGCCTACGCGAATAATACGCGAATAAGTGTAACCAGATTACCTTATAAAGCCATCCAATCCTTATTTCTATGTGATTACTTTTAGTGTAGAAATTCATTCATTCAACATCCATGTGGACAACCATTCCCTAGATCAAACTTGGTAGCTTCCTGATCATAACACGAGAAACTAGATAGATCACGTGATTATAGATGGTAGGCGTGCCTCAAGCATCACAAATGTGTATGAGATCCTTGGTGCTAATGTAGACATAGATTATCATTTGGTTGCAGTTAAGCTACCTACAAGTAACCTGGCGCAAGGAAAGCCAGAGATCGCTATATATCCCTGGAATATGTACAACATATTCAACCAAACTCTCTCAACTACTATGACAAAACGCTCTAATCCTCATTGTTGTTGGCACAAAATCGTCAGTCAGTGATGGATGGCGCAACACCGTATTTAGATATGCAAAACCACGAATACAGAATGGATGGCAACGCTGCAGCGAGTTGTAACGCGTGATGTAAGGTTATTTCGCAAGAGAAGAGAGGGCACCGACTGTTTTATTTGAAGAAGCAGTTGTTGAAAAAGTGGGAGAGTGAGTATATGTAAAGTGACAGGAACGGAGTAAAGATCGAAAGTTTGGCCAAAATGTAAACATGTAAGGGTAATGGTTAACGGGCCCACGGCTGTAAGAACAAGTATTGAAATCTTGTCACTGATATGTTGAATGTGCTGCAATTACAGAAGCAACATTTCCATAAGTTAGAAGTACCGGCTGGCAGCATAAGTTAGAGAACCATGTCAGTTTTTAATATTGACATAGATTGCCCAAGAGAATATCGGAGATGCAGTACTAGGGTTTAAAAACTGCCAATCTATTGGCTCTGAGCGCTCCTAAAAACGATTTGTAACAATGCATTTAACCGCACTTTGCTCCCAATTTCGAAATAGTTAATCTTATCAGCTGATACCAGGATTTTACACATCGTTTATAAAGTTCTGGGGAGGGTAATAATGTAAAAGACTAAAGCCCATTCTAACCTGAGTGAACCTTATCAATGCAGCTTTAGAACTGGTAGATCATAATCAGCTGAATAAACATTATGGAAAATTTTGGAGAAAATCCAAGAAAAATAGATAGAAAAACACCATTTTTGGTCGCCTTGTAATATGATGTTAGTCGACGTGAAGTCTTCAGTAATAAAAATAAAAATTAAACAAAAATCTTAGTGAGCCACTCTACAATTTAACCAGGGTGACAGCTTATCGTGCAAACTCTTCAACATGCTGTTAAGGACGATTAATCATCCCATCTTCAAGAAAAATTATATATACATAATGTAAAGGGTGTCCCAATAAGAACGCAAGATTTAAAAAAAAACAGTCAATGGTGTTCGGTATCGTGAAATGAATTGAAGAAATGAATGTGGAGGGCATGTGGTTTTAACAAGACAGCGCCACATGTCATACAGCCAGAGAAACAATTCAATTACTGCATCAGTTATTTCCCAGTCGTGTTACTTCGCGTTTTGGAGACCAGAATTGACCGCCTAGATCGTGCGATTTAACACCATTAGACTTTTTTCTTTTGGGGTTTTTTGAAGGATGGTTTACGCGAATAAGCTGGCGACGACTCAAGTCTTAAAAGAGGAAATTGGGCGCTGCATTAATGAAATATCGCATCATTTATGCAAAACGATCATTGAAAATTTCATTAAAAGATCGCGTGTGTGCCAGCAAAGCCGCGGCCCGATGTGTTGTTCCATACATAACCTCATTCTGTCTACTTTACGATATAATAAAGTTTCACGATTTTTTTTTTAAATATCTGTGTTTTATTTAAAATTTAAATCTTGCGTTCTTGTTGGGACAGCCTTTATATAATATTGATCGTACAGATGGCATTGACAGAAAACTGCGAAGTGTTAATGCAGGCTCATTAATTCAGCACTGGAAAGGTGTCAATAGGAGTTGGTAAACGAAGGCAATACAAAGTTATGTGTTTCGACGAATAAAGAGCCTATTCGGTTGGGAAGATGTGTGAACATTGACAACTGCCACTTTGAAATGGTGGAACAAGACAAACTATATCGTCCTGTACATTGGTAGAAGATTATTCCTTGTTAATGGATGATGCCAAGGGCTTAACAAGTAATATAATGGCAAAATCATCTCTTCACAAGCAAAAATCATACTGACACCATATTTACATTTCTTGCATCGCATTGCATCGAATCCTGACTCATGAGATTAGAGTATGAATAATTTCTTGCAACCTTCACCAAGCAACGACGACGTAGTCGAGCATCAGAAAATACTGACTTTGAACAAAAATGTTCCAGTACGAAAGTTTTTCGACAACAAACGCAATTGGGGGAACGACAGAGAACCATCAAAATTCTGCTGGAAGCAACAGTTTTTTGGAACACTCAAAATTCGGTGTAATAAATTATTTTCTAAGTGCGGCACATAATAGATAAAAAATATATATTCTAGTAACTATTGAAGCCATTAAATAAGTGAAAAGTTTAAGTTGATTTGACAAAAATGTTACCTTTCCCCCACGGTGTGCTGACATTAATGACATTCTTACAGAAGAACTGCGATCATATTTCGTTAAAGATGAGGTATAGAACTAAACGTATAGTAGTAATGCTTAATGTACCTTAAAATGTTCTCTTAAAAAGGTTTTCTGGGAGAAAATTCTTTTGAAAAAATTGTGAAGATGGTCTGATCTCTGCTTTTCCTCTTAAATTACAGGCCAAAATTTACATGTTCAAAAACTATTACTACTTCCTTATACGTGCCTACATTGTAATCACTCCGAAACAACCAAATATAAAACCGCACAACCCATCTCACCATCTACTTTAAAAGGAAATATAAATAATTCAACTGCTTTTATTCCATGTTTCAGCACTGTAATTGTGTGCTGGTGTAAATGTGCACAACATGATTATGTGGTTAAGAATCCTTGCGATTGTGAAATTGTGTAAGTGTGACGGCCCACCCCTGTGTGAACAAGCGAATTATGATGTTAATGTAGGTCGTTGTCATAATCACATTTATAATTTTTGCCTCATCACAATTAAAAACGAATGGAAATTGTAATTTAAGTACACAAATTGCATTACATTTGTATTTAATTAAACGTATTGGGGAAACACTGACTGCGACTGTATATTTTATGTAATTGAATTAATGATGAAAATGAAGAGAAATATAAAATTAAAAAATTTTAACACGGTTCTCAATTCAACCTCCTCTGCTTCTGATGATTTTGGGTATATTTCCTCTACTACAACTTGTTAAGAAAAAGGCATAAATTATGTTCAAAGAGCTCACGAATGGATAAAAGATTTGATTTGTATGTCATTTCAAGCAAAAAACGCTAAACGCATTGTCAAGCTATTGGTATGATTTTATAGGTTAAAACTTTTACTTCTCTCAAAGCATATGAAGAGTAAAATAGGGTTATCCATTTTTTCTTTTTTAGGTAAAGTTAAATAAAACAAACATAAAACTATGATTTCGATGAAACTTCTATTTCATTATAATGCTTGGACCTTGCCATTATGTACAAAATACAATGCCATTTAAACGGCCGCCTCTGGATTGGTTACAGCAGTGGATCCTTTTGAAATAGTTTTCAAAAACAAAAGATCCAATGACACCTCTAGACCATAATGCGCAACAAACAGTCACTTTTTTCGGATGTAGTGGCTTTTCTACAATCACTTTTGGGTCCTCCGAGCCTCATATGCGAAAATTTTCCTTGTTAACGTAACCACCGAGTAAGAAATGAGCTTCATCACTGAAGAAAATTTTGTACGATTGAAAGCCCATGTTTTAATCACCGCTTTTGTGGTAAGTTTTAACTACCTCAACTCATTCTTCGGTTGTTAAATAATCCATATTCGTAAATGCCAAACCTTTCACTAAATAAACAATACTTCATATGACAGGTATCTATTTAACAGCTGTTTAACAGCGGTTTTGAAATCACTAAATGGCTAACCCAATATTATTGCAGACTAAGGTTATCGTTAATTAAGAAATATGATGTTGACGGACATTTATATGGTATTGTCTAAAATTTCGCAGGTTATTTTCTTTATTATTTTACAAAACATTGTCGAAAACAAGAATCCTCTATTTCCATTTCTAAATTACGGCTATCCTCGAATAATGAGGATTTTAAACGATCTTTTTATCCCTGATAGAAATAAAAATTCGAACAAACAACTCGGAATGGACGCAATTTTCTCTACTGAAATCAGTTGCACAAGATGTGCGTTAAAAATATTGATCCAGTAACTGTCAATTTTATGGCAATTTCAAACGACACAAAAAGGATCTTCAGAAAATCAAAATAGAGGATATCCGATAATATCTGAAATATATTTATAGAATATTTTGTGACAAAAATTTGAGATTGAGGTGCATTGATTTCAAAAATGTCTAAAAGGTTCTATGGAAATTTTTTTTCTTCTTTCTTTATTTGCAATCTATTTCAACAATAATAAACAAATTTGATGATCTTAAATAATAAAACCTGCAATATAACATTCTTATCCATATACATAAATTTAATGAAATATCTTGTTCATTAGTAAGCAAAAAAAAAATTTAATTCAATATATTAACAATTCATTTGATTTTATGTTAATATAATTGCAATGCTATATAAAGGGTATCCCAACAAGAACGCAAGATTTAAATTTGGCGCCTTTCGAAGTGTCTTTGTTTGACATTTGAACAATTGTTATTGTTTGCTAGTAGAAGGTACGAGGTTAGTAAAAATGGAGCGCTACACGAACGAACAACGCATTCTCATTGTGAAATTGTTTTAGCAAAATGGTAAAAGTTTTGCGACTACAGTTAGCAAATTGCGATCAATTTGGGGTCACAATAATGCTCCAAAAGAGTCAACTGTGAAGAGATTCATGAATAAATTTGCCAGAACTGAATCTGTTAGTGATGTAAAGACAACAACGCGCCTTCAACCAGATCGATCGACCGAAAATGTCGCAGCTGTACCTGATGATGTCGCTCAAACTCCATCCACCTCAATTCGACACCGAGTTCAGCAAATTGGTGTCTCCAAATCCACTATGCAGCGAATTTTGATGAAAGATTTGCATCTTCATGCATACAAAGTTCAATTGACTCAGGAACTGAAGCCAGCTGACCATGGACAGCGAAGGGAGTTCGTTAATTGGGTACTGGAGAGACAACATGAAAATGCTGACTTTGCCGACAAAATCATCTTCAGTGGCGAGGCCCATTTCCATCTTGATGGCTTCGTCAATAGGCAGAATTGTCGCATTTGGGGTGAGGAAAATCCTCGAGTGATTCACGAGAAGCAAATGCATCCTCAACGTGTCACTGTGTGGTGTGGATTTTGGGCTGGAGGAATCATTGGACCTTTTTTTTATGAAAATGAGGCATGTCAAGCGCAAACAGTCAATGGTGTTCGGTATCGTTAAATGATAACCAGTTTTTTCGTGCTTAGAATTGAAGAAATGAGGGCTTGTGGTTTCAACAAGACGGCACCACATGTCATACAGCCAGAGAAACAATTCAATTGCTGCATCAGGCATTTAAATATTGCGTTCTTGTTGGGACACCCTTTAAATGAAAGATCTAACACATGTTTTCTTTTGAGTCTTCTAACTTCATTAGTCTCATCTAACAGCGTGATTGCCAAAATGTTTGAATGATTACTTAGTTTTTGCAAATAATTGGAACTAAATTTTTTTATCTATGATTTAACAAAGGGTATTTTAAGGTCCTTATGTAAATTATTATTTGGAACGTAAAAGGGCGCATTTGTTAAAAGTCGCATTGATTTTGATTAGAATCTTTGAAATATTTCGATATCAGAGTTCCCCAAAGCTCTATACCGTAAGTCCAAATAGGTTTGATAATAGTTTTAAGAAGCAACACTTTATTTTGCAGGGACAGTTTTGATCTCGGCCCTAGCAGCCAATATATTTGTTTGATTTTATTGTCTAGTTCTTTCCTCTTTGCTGATATGTGGGATTTGCACGTAAGACGCCGGTCCAAGTGAAGTCCAAGATATTCTACAGTATCTTTGCTAGGTGTAACATTGCCATTGCTGTAGTTTGTGGAGCTGCAATTGCAATATTCTTGGGCTTCAGAGGTAGAGGGACGCGAGCATAAGAAAGCGGTATCATCGGCATATGTTGCAAAGGTGATGTCTTCTCTAGAGGGCTGTATGCAAATTGAAGACAGAAAATTGCTGTCTTCGACCATGTTTTGTAAAACTCTTTGGACCGTAAATTCTGATTTGCATACGTTAAACATTTATGTTAGTTCTCTATTTGATAACCCGTGAAATAACAGAAAAGGGTCCTGTGGACATTTAAACGTTCAGTTTCCACTCATATTCATGTAGTGTAATAATACGGTGCACTTAGCTATGATTAGTAGGAAATTAAAAAATGCGATTTTATTCGAAATGTTTTTATTGTAATTGTAAATTACCTCGAAACTTGGAAATTTAGACGTTTCTGCTAGCCAGCAGGAAACGAAGAAAAGTTAAGAGCTTTTTCAAATATTAGTTTCTTCTATGGGACCGATCGGGTTGAGTACATCTTCTTCTGTGTACAAAATTTTTGATTTTGTCAAGCATCAATGTTAACATACGAGTATATATGTGTTCATATCACCATCTCAAAATAATGTCAGACAACAAGGAGTTCCATATTTTCATACTTTTCTAATGTGGCTTGATCTATTCAAGTTGTAGGAATTTATTAAGCATCTTCTTTTTATATTTTTGCATGAAAACAACAATTGCAATATCTTTTAATACCACTAAAAAATGAAGGCAAAACCTATAAAAACTAGAAATAACCAAATGGGAGTCTTCGCAAAAATTTTACCAAAATCTATTTATGAAATTACTTCTTCTTTCTTGTTGTGAACCTTTTGTCTGTTTCAAAGTGTCTTCAATTACATACTTTCAACAATGATTGGTTAAAAAAATTATACCCAACGTAAATCTTGCTTATGATTTACTACTGCTCAAACAGTCAAAAACAAAAGGAAAACTATAGTTTCTCCTTTTGAGTTTCAGAGTGCATTTGAAAAGAAAAGTATCCATCCTAAGTCAATAAAACCTATGTTAATCTGCAAGACCGACTACTAATGTAGCTGATTGGAATTGTTCCTGCATGTAATCGCAACTAGTAATTATCCTTCCCTCCCATACACGATGTTTCTGCATCTGACATAATGAGATAGCTCACCACACCAGGAAGACTTAAGACACAAAAGGTTTCATAATCTGGCGGTATACGCCGGGGACCACAAACCCAAGTTACCCCAAAACAATTAATATTCGTAATTCTCAGTACTCATACTTTCATTTTGTCCTCAAAAGTCCGAAACATTTTCCAATGCTAAGCCGCAAATACCACATTGCAAAATACTCATACATATATGTACTTATTAGGTGCTCCGGTGGGTACTTACGTACTAACAGGAAACCTCTGCATGGTTGCGGTATATCTGTGTATTTAGCAAGGAGAATATATTTTGAGGTCCGGTTGGAGAACATAACCGACTCAAAATAAAATATTGGTAATGATAATAGGCAAATTTAACTGCAGTTCTAATCGCCGGCAAAATCAATCAACCTTAGATGACTTCATAACACAAGTAAATACAGTATTCATAGAAAGGATGTAATTAATTGTAAACAATACGTGGACCGAAAGTTGACTTAATCGATGGGTCCTGTCTATAACTTTTACTTTACCAATGCTGTTCTTTGAAGCTATCTGTTTTTACATCTGTTCCCATATTTTAGCTGTTACTCCGAGCTGCGAAAGGAGTTTACAGTTTTGGGCATTTCTACAAGAAGGAAGAAGACTATATTCCTCAAGTATCGAAATATCTAAACAAGATAATTTATTCGCTAAGACAAAATATTTGTTGATAAGTCAAAACATTATACAAACAATGACAATTTAATTGAACAGCCCCAAACCTGATTTTTGGGCACTACATCAACTAAGGATTAACTCATGATGTTTTGTTCGTCTGCTTACAAATGAATTGTTCGCATATTAAACTTGTTTGAATGTCGTAGCGCTTTGTTTATATAGTTTATAATTTATTTCCATAAACACGCTAATCCACAACAAATATTTTATTACCATTATTCTGTAGTTACTTTTCCGCCCACATATAATTAATCATCATACATTTGAACGTTAAGGCTGCCACCATCTTTATCCCAAACATATGCAAATCATATTTACTCATTTTAGCGCCAAAAAGTATGCAAACAATATGTGCCACTGTTATTATATACACACAAAACTAATTGCATACACATAAACACTCATATAAGGAAAACCGCATGCTTAAAAAATGAATAAGCGAAAAGGCAATACACACGCACACACACACACACACACTCGCATACACTTATGGTATCCACTAACTTTACTACGCGACATTGAACGTGAAATTTTTTGTTGCCTCATTTTTTAACTATATATGTACACGTATATAATGGCTTATACATGCATGTATGTGTTTGTGTACATTTGTTTATATACATGTCCGCTACTTTAAATATTTCCACAAAAATACACGTGCTAAGAAAAAATTCATTGCATTGAAAAGATGAACTCTCTTAATTGTTGCCGAAGCGAAGAGAGAAAGAGAGCAGCAGGCAACGACGCATGTTCTCTCCTAACCTCTGGCAATATTTATCTGCTCTTGCAAGCAAAGATAAACAAACTTGTGGCACAAAATCCATTCCATTTCCTTTTTATTGCACTGGTCCTGACCTATGACAATTTATTGTTACTGAAGATGCTCGTTACGTTTGCGTTTATCTAGTAGGTTTGCCAAAAGTATTAAGTATTTTTTTTTAGCTGAAACTCTCTTTGGTGAACGCAGCTGGGATTCTTAAACAC
>JAHXMU010000688.1:0-46472 GCA_019455685.1 Philornis downsi | reverse complement strand
GCCAACCGCCAAATTTTTATTTTTTTCTTTGATTTTTTTTTTTAAAACATGGGTCCGTCGAATATGGGCAACCCTGGAGAGGGTGTAAAATAATAACGAATGAACTTGAAATTGCCCTAACTATACTTATGTAAGTCATACTTCCTAGTGTCCACAGATATACATATACAGTTGAACTTCTTTAACTCGAATCATCATTATCCTAAAATAAAATCCGACTTATGGAGAATTCGAGGAGATTTCGAGTTATGGAATTGCATACATATACTGTACATTTGTTAATTTTTAGTCTTAAGAAAACACACGCCCTGCATTAAAATTCAATCAGTTTTATTTTAGACATACATACCATACACAGATATATTTATTTAAAATATGTTGTTTTTTTTGCCGAATGGGTTCTTTTTTGTCGTGAGTGTGTAGTAACTCTATTTTATTTAGCGCTTTATAGTGCTCATCGTTTGTATTTTCATTTGTTTGTAAATACAAGTATAAATTGTTTAAGGAATCCTCCACAGTTTTTCTGGATGGTTTTCTAATAACTTCTTCCACTGAACCCTCCTCATCACTATCTGATGAGCTTTCAGTATGAGTTATTAAATGGTTAGAGCACTGTTCGACTATGTATATCGTCATCTGTAGGAAAACTTGATATAACAACATCATCATCAACTTCAATGTAATCGAGAAGAGTCGCATTGGAAGTTATATGATTCAACCTTAGCCAGACTTCATAGTTCGCTTCCACAAAGTTGAGATCTTCATTAGGATTGCTTAAGAACATTAAAGGTATGTCATCCTCTTCGAGAAAAATTCGACATACAGAAGCTTGTGCCATCATTTTTATTTAAGTTATGGAGAAATTCAAGTTATGGAAGTTCAAGTTATGGAAGCAAAACTAAAGAGAATTCACCACATAAGCACTCTTTAAACTAGATTTGCTTCGACTTAAAGAAGATTTTAACTTATAGAAGTTCGAGTTATAGAAGTTCAACTGTATATAGATATAGTTTATTTAATTTGAGTTCTCGTCAACATTTATAACAATATCATGATATGGCTCATATAAACAATTTAAAAAAAATATATGTATATTCAATTGAAAAATTCGATCATCTCGAAAGCATAGGACAGTTGATAAAAGTTAAAAAAAAAAACTTGCTTACCTTTTTTTTTTGTTATCGTTTTCCAATTGGGTTGTATTTCCTTCAGGAAGTTGGATAACAGCTAACTACTAACAACTTTGTATCAAACATCATTTTCACTAAATTGTAATTTATATTGCCGCTTTCCGCGCTTTGCAGGGCTTTAAATTACTTCACTACTGCCACTAAATTACTTCATTGACGAATATAAATTTTATTTGCACTTTTTAAGCAGTCAGGGAAACTGTTAAAATGAAGCAATTCTATTCTTCCACTTTATTTTTTCCTAATTACGTACATACATCGTCATTCTGTCCACACTCGCCTACTGTTTCACAACAACACACGATTCAACATACACCCATTATCGCACACCGAGGAAATGCATCGGTACTTGAAAAGAAAACGGATCAACAGACAATAACCAATTTCTTAATTATTGTTATTCCCTCTTTCCCGCCCTTCCGTTGAATATTCCATTGATTTCACAGCACTCATTATTCTCATGTTTCTTTCTCGCTCTCGTTCTCTCATGCACATTGCTTTCCGAATTCATTGCGAAAAAAATAACCACACCGGCAGTAGGTGTAAAATGATGTGACTAAGTTTTAACGAGGATTACCCCACTCTTATGACATATTTGTTAATAATATGACTGGCAGACTATTACTAAACACTTGAATGCACTTTCAATTCAATTTAATTCAGTCTAAACGGTAAAATTATTTAAGTTAATGGAACATTTGCCAAATTACGCGTTGTTTTGCCCAAAGTTCTAATTAGACTAAAGACAAATAACAAGAAATAGCGGCTCATGAACAAAACAACAACAAGCAGGAGAGAGCTAAGGAGAAGAATGTACGAGTGTAGAGTTGCCCTATAATACTTTAGTTTATTTGTTAAATTTTGCAGTTTTTGAACAATAAAGCATCTTTAGTGGTATTTGGTGTTTGGTATTATAAGGTTGCTGGTATGTTCTTCTCACAAGGAAAATATACTACGAGACTTTGTTTGCTCTTTCCTTCTTCCGACTTCCAACACTAAGATCGGCGCAACTTATGTTTTTACGTCGTAACATATTCGACAAAATTGTAAAATTTTGTCTTTTTTATATTACGATTTCATTTCACAAACTTACAAGTTTATTGCTGAAAATATTGCGGTGTAAAAGCATAACTTATTTCGATTTCAGTGTTGAAAATGAGCAGAACAATAGTTTGCAATGCCTGTTGAAATAATTTTCCTCGTGAAAATCATAGTACTGTCTGGTGAAAAAATGAAGCTTCAAATTTCGCGGCCATTTTTTTAATGAAATTTCACTGCGAAAAATCAGCCTGTCTGTGACTACTTCTGAGTACGTTTTTGAAAAGAATGCAATACCATGAAATTTAAATTACGGAGTGGGAATGTTGTGTAAAAACAGTTAACATTTATTAATTTTTTTAGTTATTAGGTCGCCTTTTAACGTAGTGAAGCAAAAAGTCACCTCTGAAAAGGTGTTTTGGAAGACAGTTTTCACATGAAGAAAAGTCTTGCGACGCACTTTTCACGCATCTTCTTCTTCTCTCATGTCAACTTTCCATACGAAAAGTACCTTTTTTAACACGTTTGTATACGAAAAGTGTGTCTTGAATGGCACTTTTCTAAAGCAATATTGTTTGACATTTAACAATGAGACTTTCTTTAGAATAAGTGTCTTCAATAAGACTTCTCTTCAAAAACACTTTTCCTTAGAATAAGTGCATAAATAGAGACTTCTCATCAGGATGTATTCAATGAAACTTTTTTTCAGAAAAACTGCACTGAATGACACTTTTCTATAGGAAAATCGTACTTAGTGTCAGGTTTCTATAAAAGAAAGTGTTTTCAATGACACTTCTCTATAAGAAAAGATTATTCTGTGATCATTTTCTGTAACAAAACCGTCTTCAATAACACTTTTCTATAGTAAAAGCGCTTTCAATGATATTTTTCTATAAGAAAAGTGTCTTCAGTGATACTTTTCCACGGAACAAGTGTCTTCAATGAGACTTCTCTTCAGAAACACTTTTCCTTAGAATAAGTGTCTAAATTGAGACTTCTCATCAGGATGTATTCAATGAGACTTCTCTTCAAAAAAACTGCACTGAATGACACTTTTCTATAGGAAAAGTGAATTTAGTGACAGGTTTCTATAAAAGAAAGTGTTTTCAATTTCTCTATAAGAAAATATTATTTTGTGATGATTTTCTGTAGCAAAAACGCCTTCAATAACTCTTTTCTATAGCAAAAGTGTTTTCAATGATATTTTTTTATAAGAAAAGTGTCTTCAGTGATACTTTTCCAAGGAACAAATGTCTTCAATGAAGCTTCTCTTCAGAAAACTCTATTCAATCACACTTTTCTGTAGGAAAAGTGTCTTCAGTGATAAGTGTCTTCAATCATAATTTTCTATGGAAATAGTGTATTCAATAAAACTTTTCTATAGCAAAAGTGTTTTCAATGACATTTTTCTATCGGAAAAGTGTCTGCAATGGCATGCTTCTGAAATAAAACTCTCTTCAGCATTCTCTAACTTATTTCTATATGATGAATGTCACATATGACACTATATCAAAATATACTTTTCAATAAGAAAAACATCTTCCATGTCAGTTCTCTGTATGAAAAATGTTTCCCATGGCAGTTTTCTGCATTAAAAACGTCTTTCATGGCAGTTTTCTGTATAAAAAATTTCTTCTCTGACATTTTTCTATATGAAAAGTGTTTTCCTTGACTGTTTCAAAATTGAAAGATATACGAGGTGTGATAAAAAAATAACCGTTATTTTCAATTTTTTCAAAAAGTATTTATTTATTCATTAACTTCTATTTTATTTCCTCTAAAGTAGTCTCGCTCAGATATAATGCACTTGTGTCAGCGTTTCTTCTAATCCTCGAAACACTTCTGCATGCGGTTTTTGGTATCGGCAACAGTTCCTGTTTCGATTTTTCTTTTATCTCCTCAATCGTAGCAAAACGCTTTCCTTTCATCGGTGTCTTAAGTTTTGGGAAGAGCAAAAAGTCAGCGGGGGCCAAGTCCGGTGAATACAGTGGTTGAGGCATGCTTGCGGTTTTGTTTTTGGCCAAAAACTCACGCGAGCTGGTGCGTTATCATGGTGCAAAATCCATGATTGGGTTTTCCACAATTCTGTGCGTTTCTGACGAATTGCTTCGCGCAAACGGCGCATAACTTCAAGGTTGTATTCCTTATTGACCGTACGACCTTGTGGCAAGAATTCATGATGCACCACGCCCATTGCAATCGAAGAAAACAGTGACCAAAACCTTCACATTTAAACGAACTTGACGTGGTTCTTTCGGTCCAGGACGAGCATCGTCATCGACATCTTCTCGGTTAAAACCTTAAAACGGTCATACCACAATTGAACTTGTGTTCTGCTCATAGTAGACTCCTTGCACATTTAATTTCATTTTTTACACAAAACTTAATACAGTTTCTTTGATCGATCATTTTTTCGAATAGTAAAAAATTGAATAGTAAATATCTGTCAAAAACAACCTGACAATCTAAAATGGCTGATATTGTCAACATATAGAACAGACATGTGTACCAACATAACAGGAAAAAAAATGCGAAAATCGAACATACGTAACTCACGAAATTTGAAAAATAGGTTTTTTTATCACACCTCGTATTTCATAAAAACGTGTCTTTGAAAACACTTTTTGCGTAGAAGTTTATTTCCTGTATTTTTCTGTTTTCGAATATAACTGTATATATGGAATGTTTCCTTCAGACATTTTCTTGTAAAAAAACTTCTTTTAAGATCTCATATATTCTATGTGAAAATTGTCTGTATGTTAAAAATAAATTTAATATCTTTCAGGGATTTATTTATCTTCCAAAACCTAACGCATGATGTCAAGTATACGAAATAGTTTCCTTAAATTGTCGTCATCATTAGAAATAGAAAGGGATTAAGAGGTATCCCGATATGTACAAAATTTATTAACTCCAAACACGTTTCGGCCGCATCAGTATGGTGAGGCTGTAAGACAAATTGAACCATCTTGTTGAAACCACACAGAATTGAAACGAACTCTTTCCCTGAGTAGATCTTGAAAGAAAAAAATCTTCAACATGTGAAAGTAACGTCGTTGTAGCACCATTCATTAGTCATTCTGTACTTTTTTTAAGGGTAAAACTAATTGTGAACTTAATTATTGAAAAATATTTGAAAAGAACAAATATGGTGATTGTTTTGTTTCTAAGCGTACAAGAATTGCTGTTATACAAAATATGCACAATGAATGACTTTGAATGATGTCCTAATGTTTCCGAAGTTGAAAATAATATCGTATTTATTTTAGCAAACACGTGTTTTCAACAATTATTTTTATTCTAATATATAACATCAGGGATAGGTTGGTTGTTAGTTACTAATAAATAGCTATATTAAATCAATGTCAGTGCATCGTCAATTTCAACTACGCTGGTAAATAATTGATGTATTTTGTATTTAGTAAATATCAACTAATTCACATCAATTACGCGTTAGTTAGACATAGTTGGAATTTTATTTTATATCAACTGCCTAATTTTTTACGTGTAGAAAAACTTACCCATTGAAACAAAATTCATTCTGATAAAATTTTTCGAGAAATAGGAAAAATAATACTATTTTAATACAGTCAGTTGAGTCATTTTGTAAACTGAATACGAGTATAGACACATAGTTAGTTTAGTTATACAAAACTAAACACTTGTTATCTGTAGAAGGAGAACTTTTGTCTTATGAAAATAATAACACATAACACACAAACGCAACCAAAGGGGTATAAGATATTTTAGGGGTTAGCAATTTTTCGGATAAAGTTAAATAAAACGCACATAAAGCTATGATTTCGATAAAACCTGTATTTCATTATAATGCTTGGACTTTGCTATTATGAACGAAATACAATATCATTTAAATAATCGCCCCTGGGTTGGTTGCAGCAGTGGATCCTTTTGAGGTAGTTTTCAACCACTTCTTCGCACATTTCGGACGATATCCTGGCGGTAACTTGATGAATGTTGGTTTTCAGCGTTTGGAGATTATGCGTATAAACACGGTCTTTGACGTAGCCCAACAAAAAAAGTCTAACGGTGTCAAATCGCATCATCTTTGTGACCAATTGAAGCCGCCAAAATATGAAATTATGCTTTCTGGAAACTTCTCACGCAATAAAGACAAAATCAGTTGTGTTGTGTCGCTTGTGGCACCCTATTCTTGAAACCACGTATCGTTCAGTCCATAATCTTCAATTGCTGGCCAAAAAAAAGTCGGTTATCATATGGTCATAGCGCTCTGAATTGAAATTCGGATTATCTGCCACACTTTTATCAACAAAAGCGATATTTTCGGCAGTGCATCTGTAACGCTTCCAATCTCCTCAAATTTCTCTATAATCTTGCCAATTCCTTACACAGCAAGTCGGTTATGACAATCACAATCACCCTATAATGCAAGAAAAGTGCCCACGTTTGAATCACCACTTTTGTGGTAAGTTTTAACTATTTTTACGCGTTATTCGCTTGTCAAGCGATCTATATTCGTAAATGGCAAACCTTTCACTAAATAAATAACACTTCAGATGACAGGTATTTAACAGCTGTTGGCCTTGCCAGACCGACGGTTTTGAAATCACTAAATGGATAACTCTGTGTAAGCTAATTCATAATTTCGGTTTATTTTACACATTTTAAATAAACGTTTGTATGAATATTTTATGACTTGCGGAGTGACAGAGTGCACGCGGATTTGACATGAGTCTCGCCATGAAGGGCTTTTTCACAGGATAGCCAAGTTAACATGGACTATCTAGGAATAGAGGCTGATAATTTTTGAAGCAAGCTACCGCAATTGTCACCCCTTTCTTCCGGCCAGAAGATTTTTCGAAGTGATTGAAGAAAATCAATTTCTGTCTTTGATATGCTTTCACGTATTCTCATGCAACTATAATGAATTTAATTTAAGGACTCTTTATTTAAACCGATTTAATCCATTAACCAACAATTTATTTCGTACGATGTTGGTTGTTTTGCTATAGAAAGTTTTAAACATTTATGTGTCTACATTAAAAAAAAATACGAAATTATCTCCTTAACGTACTATTAAAAAAATTTGTAAAAGTTCAAAATAAATTCAACGCAATCACCCTCTCATTCTGCCTCAATGTCTGTCTATTTACCATATCGCATATGAGTACTTGCATATACGAATGTTTGATACGAGCATGTGGAAGTTTTAAATAGACTCGTTGTGGCATCTATGTTCATGTAAGGTATACAAAAACTGAAACCGAAAACAAGCAAATCGGTTTATTGTTTCAAAATCGTATACAGGTTTTTTTGAAAATGAAATAACCCTAAAACCATTTCCATTAAAAAGTCTCTGGAAAATCATGTGTAAATTATTAATATTTAGAGATCATATCATACAAGGTGCATAATATTACGATCGATAACTTCTAGACATTTTGAAAGTAATTCCATTATGACACTCTCATAGAAATCCTCGTCGCTATTGGTAAAAAACTGGAACAGTTTCCACCAAATTACGTAAATTATTAATATTCAAAAATTATAAAAAAGGTGAATAAATAGTACAGCATATTCAGCATAGTTAGAATGATCCGATTTTTTTAGGAAATTCTAAAACGCCTCCCTCACACAAACCTTTGTCGCTATTGTCAAAAAAATTGGGACATTAGATTTTCACAATTATTCGCCAGTATGACCACCAACATTTGTCATGGGGTAGAACGGGCTTTATCAACTGGAGCCAGTTTGGGACTACAAGATGGATGCATAAGAACATCACAGTCACTATAGATGGGTCTGAAGTTGTCTTGTTGTCTTGAAGGAATATCATTCCTCTCCTATTTTCCGAAGCAGGCAGCTTGTAGGGGAGTGCTTCCTTCATACATTCCAAATCTTGATAGTATAGGTTCGAATTGAAAGTTTGTCCATAGGGGAGCAGCTAATAATAGATGATTAATTAGATGCCAATCCCACCAACACATAGCAAAACTTATCTGAAGATCAATCCAGCCTTGGCAACCATTTACGCCTGCTTATCGCAATTCCATCACGAACGTTTTCACTTTACGTTGTCGTAAGTGATCCATGCCCATGCCTGAAAGTCGATCCAGCCTTTGCCACCGTTTATGCCTGCTCATCGCAATTCCACCACGAACGATTTCACTTCACGTTGTCGTAAGTGATCCATGTTTTACCACCAATCGCTATCTGCTTCAGAAATGGATCGGTTTTGTTGCGATTCAGCAACGATTCGTAGATGGAAATGTAGACCTCGAGGCTTTTGTTTGCATTAATTCCTGTGGCATCCATACACCAAACTTCTTTTTGCATCCAGCCTTATTCAATTGGATTCCAGTGATTTTCTGTACAATGTTAAGCTCTTGGGCAGTCAAAATAGCGCTCACGATTAAGGAATTGGAAGCTAACACTGATCGCGTCAGTTGAATACACGTCGTCGCAAACTGGAATTTCAAAACGGACCATTTTAGAAGCAGTTGCAGGCAGTATTTTAAGGAAATAATCTGTATACAGGTCTATAAATCTCAGGCAGATGAATTGCCATACATATGTCTTCAACCAAATTAATTTCCTTTTACCATAAGCGTGAGGAGTGGTAGAAGGGGCTTTGTAAACTACCACTTCCATATCAAATCATACTTGTCAATTATCCAGATTCTTGTCCGTTTTGGAAGAAAACTATTTTCAGAAGAAAGCAAAATTAAAATATAATACTCCTTTTTTCCCATATTTCTGGCAAAGTTTGAAATCGAATTCATCTTTTGAGGTTGTCCACGAATCTAGTCATTCCTTGATGTCGTCATATGAATGGAACTGCTGATCAGCCATACCGTTTCCATCGAACGAAACAAGTGATAATTGGATGGAGCAATATCTGAAGAATATGGCTTATAGGGTAAGACTCCCCATTTCAGTAGATTTTAACTGGCCTGGTCACGTGAGGCCGAACGTTGTCATGCTGAAGAATCACTTTTTCGTGCCTCTTTGCGTATTGTGGGCGTTGCTCGCGCAGAGCTCGGCTCAATCGCATTAATTGAAGTCGATACCGATCCCCAGTGATTTTTTCGCTTGGTTTCAACAGCTCGTAATAAGTAACACCAACCTGGTCTCACCAAATACAAAGCATAGCCTTCGCAGCGTAAATATTCGGCCGAGGCGACGACGTAGAAGCCCCCATGACCTCCATTTTTTTTGGATTGCTGTAATGAGTCCATTTTTCATCACCCGTTACAATATGATGAAGAAACCCCTTCCTTTTTTTGTCGCTAAAACGGTTTTTCACAGGCGAAAAATGACGCTCAACGTCCCTTGGTTTCAACTCATAAGGAACTTAAGTTCCTTCCATTTGAATCATTCCCAACGCATGCAATTGCTTGGAAATAGTTTGGCGGGTAGCTCCTAATACTAAAGCAAGCGCTACCTGCGTTTGACACGCAACCCCATCAAACAATACCGTCAATTCAGTATCTTCGTCTTTCTCTACGCAAACGGTCGTCAACATAAAAATCACCGTCTACAAAGCGACGGAACCAATCTCGAAACATTGTTTCACTTAGAGCAGCATCTCCGTAAACGTTTTGAAGCTCTCGATGAACTTCAGGTGCCATTTTCTTCGACTGAGAGAAGAAAATAAATATTTCCCGCATATAACGATTATTTGCCACAAAATCATACAACCAAATCAATATGAAATAAGAATAAGAAAATCACTACTGTGGCGGTATGTTTACCACAGCAGAATCAACTAGCACTTACAGCTGGCGCCATCTATTGACAAACAATGTTTTCAATGAATCATTTGTAAACGTGTCTTCGTAATAAAGTTGCATTTTTTATAAAAAAAAAAAACAGCTGGAACTTAGTTGCGCATCTAATATCGCTTACACACTACCCATGAGAAATGAGCAGCAGCAGTGAGTAACTACTCACCCTACGTGTGAAATTACACTCATGAGTAACTCAAGAGTAATTCGTTAGGAATTCATGGGTAACTCTTGAGTAACTCATGAGCAATTCATGAATAATTCATGGGTAACTCATAAGTAATTCATGAGTAACTCATAAGTAACTCTTGAGTAACTCATAAGTAACTCATGACTAACTCATAAGCAACTCATGAGTAACTCACAAGTAATTGAATACGGTTGCCCTCAAAGTCAACACAATTCAGGCCATATCTTGAATTCTGTTGGATTTATAAGCCAAAATATTTGAGAATTGGACCTCATGGTTATGCGCCACCTTGCGAAGCTGCGGTCAGCATTTAAACGATGTTATTCATATTCGATGCATAATGACATACAAGGGCCTTCCAAATAATAAAAGAATGTCGCTCCATTTTAACATTGGGCCGGCCCATTTAAACACCTCTCAACAAAGTACATAAAATCGTTTCGTCATAGTTGATTCACCCAGTGAGATGCACCCATGTTTGGTGCTACGTTATAGTACATATTTGTTTGAAATTTTGGAAAGTGGTGAAAATTTGGCTTTCACAGTCCGTAATAAAAACTACACACATTTCCTTAACAAAAACCTACACTTCGTCCAACTTTGCCCCACTGAGAAAATCCGAATAAATTCGATATAAGTGAAAAACAGATTTTCGAAATTATGACTTTTCGAACAACCCGGAACCCGGTTTTTAGACAATGTTGGTCATTTGAGTATTCTACATGTTTGGCATCCTTACACAGACAACACAAGTGCCAACTTCATCTATGTGATAATTTTAAGTGAATGAGATATTAAACTGGATTTTGTAATGCGTTTGGATGACTCAAATGTACGAGTTGATATGTCTGTCTATCTGCCAGCCTGCAAGTCAGTCCTTATGGGCGTTTGCATGTGTATGTGTGTGTTTTAAGTTGTTTTATATCCAATTTGCATAATTTACATACTTGACGTTAACATTTTAAGGACTCTTAACCAGCATATGCCAGAGATAAGCCGATTGCATGAAACTGGCGATAGAAAATGGCTTCATAGCATAAAAAAAACAGCCCCTAACAACTCTTCCAAAAGTCAGAGGCAGTCACTATGCAAAACTGTAAGTGCATGTGACAGCGTCAGTATTATCTGAAATTAATTAATAATTTGACTTATAAAGCAAAAGTCGTTATAAAAATTAAACAAACAATATGTTACTTTAAAGCGTCTTCCTGGGTGGTGAAAGCAAAAACAAAAAAAAAACTAGATACTGATTTAGACAACTATCATGTTTTTTTAATATTGTACGATTCAAATCAGCGATATGCAAATTACTAGTAGAAGCTTTAAGGACAGTGTGTTCGGACAAAATTGACGCTGGATAAAGCAACTTCTCGATAATTTCAACAACTAAATTCTTTTAAGATACACAAGACTTAAAACATGCCTGCGATTAAATCATTCTACGGCAATGCAATTCAGAACTGCATCCGATCCTTCAGGACAATGCCATTCGACACACTTTGATAGTGGCTCTCCAGAGATTGGTTGTAAAGTTCTCCTGCATCCAACATGTAGTCCCGGACTGGCGCCAACTGATACTGCCTGTTCCTGCCCATTGGTTACGTTGACGATGATAGGTGAAAAATTCGTCTCAAGAGAAGCTTTTAAAAATTGGTTATCCCAGTTTTTTACTAATAGGAATGAGAGATTTAATGAGAAAGGCATAATGAAATTATCCTCAAAATGACAAGTTATTGAACAAAACAGTACATAATGTAACGTGACAATGATAACAAAATCGTCCTTACATAACAGTGCAATAATAAAGGATGTCCCAACAAGAACGCAAGATTTAAATTTGGCGCCATTCGAAGTGTCATTGTTTGACATTTGAACAATTGTTATTGTTTGCTAGTAGAAGGTACGAGGTTAGTAAAAATGGAGCGCTACACGAATGAACAACGCATTCTCATTGTGAAATTGTTTTACCAAAATGGTTAAAGTTTTGCGGCTACAGTTCGCAAATTGCGATCAATTTGGGGTCACAATAATGCACTAAAAGAGCCAACTATAAAGAAATTAATAGATAAATTTGCCAAAACTGGGTCTGTTAGTGATGTAAAGACAACAACGCGTCTTCGACCAGATCGATCGACTGAAAATGTCGCAGCTGTGATGATGTCGCTCAAACTCCATCCACCTCAATTCGACACTGAGCTCAGCAAATTGGTGTCTCCAAATCCATTATGCAGCGAATTTTGACGAAAGATTTGCATCTTCATGCATACATACATAATAGTGCAATAATAAAATAATAAAAAAATAATAATAAAAACAATCGCAACATCACCTTTAGTAATGGCAAACTATGTTAATGACCATTCACTCAACCATACCCCTCGCCAACGCTGTTTAGCATAACAATGATCATGCGCATAACCATCACAAGCAACGCCATCCACCCCACCACCACCTCACTTTTCCAGCACTGTCCAAATAACAAATGATCGAACACACGCAACAACAACAGAGCTTGCAAATAGTCAATTACCCCAGCATTCTCCTCCGTCTGCGCAACCGCCACGTTAGCCATCACACATACGGACGATGTCATTCACTAATTAATCAACTCGCCCAGTAGCGTTGCTGTCATTAACAGCAGGGACATACAAGTAACAGTACATACAGATCAATGTGACCAAAAGATGCTCAACGTATATCGGTGAAATCTGTATTCTGTAGTAATTCTCATTAAGTGCATATTATGAAATGTACTTAATGATAATAGGTGTAAATCGAGTGGCGTGAATACAAAGTTATCTACTATGCAGATTGTATCTACTTCATTTGATACTGGGAAGACATTGAGTTGGTTCTTTGGTAGAACTCAACTTTTGTTGTAGATTTTTTTTTTTAAGGGATATTCCTAGTACATTTGCCACAATGGGTAATCGATAATTCACACAGAACTGAGACTGGTCGCAGTCTTTGCCGACCGTCTAACGTCGTTCACATCTGACTGTTTACATAAGTCCACGAAGGTTTAACGTGAGTCTCGCCGTGAAGGCCTTACCCACGGTGTGCGACGCACTGGGCATATTGCAGAGCAATTTCCAACGCCCCCCCTGGGATAGCCAAGCAAACTTGGACTATCTAGGAAGTACCAAAATTGTCAGCCCTTTCTTCGCAGTCAGGGGATACCAAATTGGTTATGCTAGCATGGAACAAAATCTTACCACCTCTGCTAATCTATGGGTCTGTAGCACCCGGTTACAATGCAACTCCACATTCGAGCACAAAGTCTCTACCAGCGATTTTGGGTCCAACACCAAATGATCAGGCGGGAACTCAGTGTCGGTTCCTCCTGATCCCCACGCTACCGGCCAAACTCACCGGATGGAGCTGCCTGTCTGTTTACACAGCGGCTTTGGCTGATTGTTTACACAGCGGTATTTAACTGATTGTTGCATAAGGTAGAAATAGTAACCCACTGTATACGAGTGTTTGTAATTGCATATATATAGAACCTGATTCTGAAATCTATGAGGGATAAAAGTCGTGACAAGTTTGAGCCAAGTCGATATTTTTGGCCGATATCTGTAGTTGTAATCAAGCCTACCGTGCCCTGATGAGAAGTTGAAATCTGTGAGAGATGTGGGCCTGTACTTGTAATTAAATCATGCCAATGGCCACAATGCGGGCTCTCCGGATCTCTGTGAGAACCTGTGCCAAGTAGACTCTAATGCCTAATACCCATACCAGCAATTAAATTAGGATAATATTTTCATTGCTGCCCAAATTTATCAACATTTGAGACGTTAACATTTAAGACGTTAATCGAATATATTCGTTTATCTATCATCCCTATCGTCAGATATAAGACAACCGCATCATCATCTAGACCAACCGCTTTTGGGCTACTGTACAGTTTATCGTATCTGTTATTTCAGTAGACTTTTATTTACTTGAACATCAAGAAAGTAATTGTTATTGTGGCCCTAGCCAGGAAAAATCTACTGTGTTATTAGTTCTTAAGGTTTTGTGGGTCCTTATGACAAACCTGAAGGCGACTGAACTTACCTCAGCCAATGACAAAACGACGTTACAACACTTGACTTAAATCCGATCATCCTAATTATTTCACTACCCCAGACCATTAGCAGTTCATTGCAGACAAACTGTAATTATTATGGAGTAAACTCATGGATGAGACAATGTGAAATTTGCTTAGAAACGTAATATTGTTTGAAAGAGTTTAATATACAAGTACAAGTAGAATACCTGAAGATATCCCGAGATGTGAAGAAATTTTGGGTGCGTTGATAAGCAATGACATCATCTGAAAAGGAAAAGAACATTATTTTAATATCACTTTGACAAAGTTTATCTACATAGGCCAAAAATGCTCAAAAATAAATATCTCCATTATTAATCAAATTTGTTTGTGTTGATTAATTCATAAAAAACAAGAACCTTAAGAGAAAAGCAATCGCTGTAACAAAACTATACGCAGAAATTACAATTGAGAACTTACATCATGACTCACAGATATCCAGGCAGTGGCACTTAGAAACTTTTGTATGGGATTGATGTCATAAGTAGAGGCTAATGTAAGCGAAATCGGCGAATATTGGACATTCTACTCTTGGACCATCACTGTAATATTGACAATAAAACACAGAAAAAAGCATAAACCGTATCTCCCTCTGTTGACGACTCGACTGTTGGCGACACCATTTGTTTTTGGTACATAAAACGTTTCAAACCGATTGGCAGATGCCTCCAACAAACACGGCGGAAATGTGGAAGTTAACCACGAAGGAAAAGATGTGCTTCATACTATACCTCGTACAATGAAAAGCGTCAAATTGGGATAAGGTGACAGGAAACTTAATCCCGTAAATGATTCATATAAATAACATTATTATCGAAGTGCTTGGGAGGTCTACATGCTAAAGTTGGATTTCACAAGACGATGTTGTAAGCACAGTTGTAAATTCATAGTATATAGCTAAAATTTCGACGAAATACTCAGAATGATTGGGTTTAATTGCAAAAAATTTCTAGTAAATCGGTGATACTTCGGACTAAACAAATATTTCAAGTAGAATGTCCTTTCTGAAATGAAAACGTCAGCCTATCAATTACTGACTTTCCATTTCTGGATAAAAGAAAGATACCAAAGATTTCAAGATGAGATAGCTGTGCGCAAGAGGGATGTCGCGCTTACTTTCTATAAACCAAAAACGGCGTCATGAATATGTTTCAGTAGTGTTTGGCGACGTTTCGCCGCAGTGCATTGATTTATGACCATGAGAAGAGTCAAAGCAGTGGACTAGAATGTGGGAATCATGTCAAAGAAGGCGAAGACGGTTCCATCTGCAGTCAAGGCGATGGCGTCTGTGTTTTGGGATAAACATGGAATTATTTTCATTGATTATCTTCAGAAAGGAAAAACAATCCACGGTGAATATTATGTTCATTTATTGCAGAGTTTAGGTAATGAAATTATGGAAAAATGACCTCATTTGGCGAAAGAGAAAGTGCCGTTTCATCAACAACATTGCACGCATCCACTATTGCAATGGCCAAAATTTCGACAGATTTATCTGCCTCTGACTATTTTTTATATCCAAAATTGAAAAAATAGCTTGGTGGTAAAAGATTTCCCAACAATGAAGAGGTGGAGTCTGCGGTTGACTCCCCCTGCAATGCAACTGCACATTCGAGCGTAAAGACTGTACCAGTGATTTCGGGTTTCAGCAGAAGTAACGCAATTTTCACGGGGCTGTAAATAAGGATGCAGTAAATAAAGGATGCTATGAGAATTTGTGCACATCTGAAAATGCGGAGACCCGTTGTAGTCGGTGGATAATACAATACACTGTATCTGTATCTGTATCTTCACTGGTATGAAGTGAAGGAAATTTCCAAACACAATCCCCTCGAAGGCACCAAGCGCCAGCCACGTGCTAGGCTTGTTTGAACTCCCAGCGCTCATAAGGAGACATAAGAACTAGACACGATAATCAAGGCCTTAGACGTGTGTATCCCTCCGATCGAAGACATCAACGATGAACTGCTGTTACAATCAAGATGAACAAGATTGTGGAATCGAACGATCCAACGGAGGTACTGTCACCAGTTGATACCCTGAAGAAGAATGTCTTGAATAGAGCGACATCGTATTAGCTGTACGCCGCGCAAGTTTCCTGGGACCAAACGCCACTCTAGCCAAAATGTTTGGAGAAGAGAGCATATTTCAGAATACACACAGATTCCTGAAGTTATCTCATATCTGATTATAAAGCACATTCACACAAAACACGCCGTTATTATTCGACAGGTTCACCATAATTGCATGACTCGCCCTCGGATATTGCAAAAAGATATAGATTTCCCCCAACAAATCTAATATTCGTTCAAAACTAAAAAGATTCGGACTCCCGTTTTGAATCTTTTCTTTTCAAGGATATAACAAACTATTAAAATAAAATATCTTTATGTTACTCGCATATGCAGATGACATAGACATCATTGGCAGAAAATTGTGAGACGTTACTGCTGCCTTCTCAAGCATCGAGAAGGAAGCAGCGAAAATGGGTCTGGCGGTAAACGAGGACAAAACAAAGTTATTAGTTTCAACGAACAAAGAGTCTACTTCTTTGGGACGCTGTGTGAACGTTGATAGCTATAATTTTGAAGTGGTGGAAGAATTCATTCACCTCGGTTCCGCTGTAAACAAAGCGAATGATGTCAGGTTGGAGATAAAGAGGAGAGTATTGCTTGCTAACAGATATTACTATGACCTAAACAAACGATTCAATCATAAAGTCCTCTCCCGACAAACAAAAATCCGACTGTACCAGACGTTGGTTCTACCTGTCTTGTTATATGGCGCAGAATCCTGGGTTATGACGCAAGCGGATGAATCAGTGCTGGCAGTTTTCGAGAGGAAAAATGTATCGGCGTCGCATGAACAATGAACTGTATGAGCTATATACCGATCAAACGCATTAATATACAGCGATTGCGTTGGCTGGGTCATGTTGTGCGGATGGACCTAAATGCTCCGGCACGGTGAGTTTTCGAAAACGAACTGGGTGGACCAACACAACGTTGGAAGAATCAGGCTTTTGAAATACTACCGAAACTTGGCATGACGAATTGGAGAAGAAGCGCAGGAGATCGAAGCGCTTGTAAATATTTTCTACGGGCGGCGTATAATAGATAAGGATGTCTATTCCTGTCGCCACCTACGAAGAAGATTAAAATAATATTTATTTTTGGAAAATTGAAATTTTTTGAAATTATTTTTAAATTGCATGATATTGTTATCAGATGCCAAAACGACTAATCATACCCCAGGTCCTCGATGTCAATTTTTAACGGATATCTACAGAACCAAAGAAATAACTAAGCAAAATAGCTTTCGTAATGTATACAGTCACTATGTCCACCGTCCTATTAAACATCATTAGTCTACACTCCTAACATCAACAGCAACAACAACAACATATTAATAGACACTTAATATTATGACATTCCCAGTATCACAATTCGTTCCCTCTTCTCTCCTCCATCTCTCTCTCTCTATCCCTTTCCTTGTATTCCCCCTCAAAGATTACCCATTTAAGTACTAATTCTCCCATATTCCTATATCGTCAATAGATCATAATTGTTTATAAACTGAATATTAAGTGAATTATTCATTTATGTTTTTTAAAAACAAAAAAAAAAGCATAGACACTCAAACCCCCGCCCAGACAGCGAACAAAGGGAAACTGGAAAAATTTTATCAGCAACATCTCCATACCACAACTATCTATATAAAATTCCTTCGTTGTAAAAATACAAGTCCTGCCCCCATATATATGGTGGCAGGATAATCTTAACACACACACGCATATCAAGCAAAACAAAACAAAAAATCGTACATGAGTACATCCAAAATACAAAAAGAGGGGTGGCTTTGTTGCAGGTGAGCAGAGGAACATGCGAAACATATTCAAGTTCAGGATAACGTGATGGAAATCCACGTAGAGATTATTGTTGTGTTTATTATTCACTTTAATGGACAATAAGGAAGATGGCAAGTGAATATAGATTAATAAATATTTTAAACGATGTAGAAAATGATTACGTATTTGTTTAAGTTGCGTTTGAAATTATAAAGAACGGAATTTGAAAATTTGCAAACTTCCGACGCTTTTGCCAGTGGTGGCAAACCAACTTTGTACAGTGCGTGAAATTGTCTTGAAAGATGGGAAAATTGCTAACGTTCTTTGGATAAATTCATGTGGTAACCAGCAATTCATATTCGCTTTTTAAATAAGGATGTATAAGATGTCCTATATTCTCCTGTGTACTGAAAATCATATCTTCGAATTAGCTACCAAATATCAGCGGATGTCAATTCCAAATTTAAAAATATTTTTACGAACATTGTTGTGAATTAGCATCGAAACTCAGATTCCAAATGTTGTAAGGCCAATGTCTGGAACTTAGGTTCGAAGACAACAACGTGAAATATGAACTCATATTCTGCTGGGATTCAAAGATCCACTTACATGGAAGTGTTTTTTTGAGAACAAAAGCTTAAATCGGAGGATTTACTTGACCTACATTAGTGGGGTTTATTTTAAAGTTGAGAGCGGAAGATGTAGTCCCGGTGGCGACTGTAAAAAAATAAAGCGGAAGCTAAAATTATCATTATTTTTATGCAAGCTCACATTAAACAAATACATCATTTATAATGATTTAAATTTAATAAATTAAGAGCAAAACATATTATAAAGGGTGTCCCAACAAGAACGCAAAATTTAAATTTGGCGCCATTCGAAGTGTCATTGTTTGACATTTGAACAATTGTTATTGTTTCCTAGTAGAAGGTACGAAGTTAGTAAAAATGGAGCGCTACACAAATGAACAACGCATTCTCATTGCGAAATTGTTTTACCAAAATGGTGAAAGTTTTGCAGCTACAGTTCGCAAATTGCGATCAATTTGGGGTCACAATAATGCTCCAAAAGAGTCAACTGCAAAGAGATTAATGGACAAATTTACCAAAATTGGGTCTATTAGTGATGTAAAGACAACAACGCGCCTTCGCTCAGGTCGATCGACCGAAAATGTCGCAGTTGTACGTGATGATGTCGCTCAAACTCCATCCACCTCAATTCGACATCGAGCTCTGCAAATTGGTGTCTCCAAATCCACTATGCAGCGAATTTTGACGAAAGATTTGCATCTTCATGCATACAAATTGACTCAGGAACTGAAGCCAACTGACCGTGGACAGCGAAGGGAGTTCGTTAATTGGATATTGGAGAGACAACATGAAAATGCTGATTTTGCCGATAAAATCATCTTCAGTGACGAGGCCCATTTCCATCTTGATGGCTTCGTCGGGATGGTCGTTGTGGTGAGGAAAATCCTCGAGTAATTTACGAGAAGCAATGCAAATGGTGTGGATTTTGGGCTGGAGGAATCATTGGACCTTTTTCTTATGAAAATGAGACACGTCAAGCGCAAACAGTCAATGGTGTTCGGTATCGTGAAATGATAACCAGTTTTTTCGTACCTAGTATTGAAGAAATGAATGTGGATGGCATGTGGTTTCAACAAGACGGCGCCACATGTCATACTACCAGAGAAATAATTGAATTGCTGCCTCAGTCTTTTAAATCTTGCGTTCTTGTTGGGACAACCTTTACAATTCAATTAATATAGCGTTATTCTTTTTTCGTTTTCAAATAAAGTTAAGTAAATCTCACATAAAGCTGTGATATTCATAAAACTTTTGTATTATTATATTATCCTTGGACCTAGCTTTCATGTACAAAATACAACGTCATTTAAACGACCGCCTCTGGATTGGTTGCAGCAGTGGATCCTTTTGAAATAGTTTTCGAAAACAAACATCCCAATGACACCTCCAGACCATAATGCACACCAAACAGTCGCTTTCTCCGGTTGTAATGGCTTTTCCACAATCACTTCTGGGTTCTCCGGGTTCCATATATGACAATTTTGCTTATTGACATAGCAGCCGAGGGAGAAATGCGCTTTATAGCTGAATAAAATTTTGTTCCATTGAAAGCCCACGTTTGGATCAACACTTTTGTAGTAAATTTTAACTATTTTTACGATCCATATTCGTAAATAGCAAAACTAGCACTAAATAAATAACACTTCAGATGACAGGTATTTAATAGCTGACAGCCTTACCAGGCCGGCGGTTTTGAAACCGGTTTTTGAAACCGGTCATTAATTAAGAAAATTTGTAAGGATACAAAATAGTTTCAACAAGTACGATTATGGCGCGATTTATAATCGTTTTGCTCTTCGAAAAATGTGCAAAAATAGCTGCGCAAATCTCAGCTTTCTAAATACTTATCAGCTTTTAATTTTCCGTCTTTTTCCTTGCTTTTATCATTTTTTTACCGGAAAGAGGCCGGAAAGACATATAGAGAGAGAAAGAGTGAGAGAGAGAGCGAGGGAGCATGGGAGAGAGAAAGAGGAGAGAACTAGAAGAAAGAGCGAGAGCGCAGCGAGAGTGGGAGTTGGGAAGAGGGAGAAGGAGAGAGGGGAAGAGAGAAATTGTAAAAGTTTAACTTCAAAATAGCACAATTTTTCACCTTTTCGGGGAAAGCTATCGTCTTGTTTCAACAATACCGGAATATGTGTTCGGAGCTACATAAAATTTTTATATTATTCGCAATAGCTACATAATATAGAATATGGTTAAGCCTTATTTGACTCCAAAATTGCTATAGTGGCAAAAACAGACTTTTTTTAACATTCTGAATTTTTGAAATTTTTTCAATATTTATAAATGCACCACTTTTACCGTAGTTTCGAAATCTTACTCTTGTAACTGCATGCGTCTTAAGCATCATTGCAAAATTATATCGCCAAACATCAATACATAACGAAAATATATCATAATTTTTGAAAAACCGATGGGATTTTTGAATTAATCTTTGGGAGTTGTGGGTTTGCTTTGACTACCAATTATATATTATTTTGAAAATCATTTTTTTAATATCCCCCGCAATACGATGGCAATATGCACCGAACATTATGCTGTTCGATTCCAGAATTTGGATTTCGATTGGATCCTACAGGGTGGGCCAAATAAGACCTATTAATGTTAAGCACAAATAACTTTTTTTTTTGACATATTTATTTTTCTCTTTTTGTAGGCTATAATTGAATTGTTGGAAATTTATTATGGAATCCTATAGTACAATACAACGCGTTAAAATTATCAAATTTTTCTATTCTTGTCAACGATCAATTGTTTTAACGCAGAATAAATATCGGCGACATCTTAATTCCAGATCAGCTCCCACAGCCTTCATGATTAGGAGTTTGGTCGGTCGTTTTGAGGAACTGGGTTCAGTGGCCTAACGTCCTGGACGAGGTGCCCATCGAAATATTTGCACTGAAGACAACGTGGAAACTGTGCGGCAGAGTGTTGCAGATGATCCATCTGTCTCAATTGGGCATTTCCAGAACGACAATGCGTAGAATTTTTAAGTTGGATCTTAAGATGTACCCATACAAAATTCAAATTGTACAAGCACTGCTACCGCAAGATCACCAAGAACGACTACAATACGCTATTCGTTTTACACAATTAGCCACACAAATTAATTTTTTAAATAATGCTTTGATGTCGGATGAAGCGCATTTCCATTCATATGGTTATGTCAATAAACAAAACTATAGATTGTGGGGCTCTGAAAATTCAAGGACAACACACCAACATCAGTTGCACCCATCTAAATGTACTGTTTGGTGCGGTGTTATGCCCACTAGAGTTATCGGTCCATATTTCTTCGAAAATGAGGATGAAACGCCGGAATCGATTTCAGGAGCTTCTTACAAAACATTGATTGAAAACATTGATTGCGGCCAGTATCCTAATTTGTGGTTTCAATAAGACGGAACAACTGCGCATAGTGCTAGGCAAATTATGGACCTGTGGCGAGAAATTTTTGGCGAACGTCTGATTTCCAAAAATTCAGATTTCCCTTGGCCACCTCGTTCGCCAGATTTGACTGCGCCCGACTTGTTTTTGTGGGGATATTTAAAAGACAAAGTGTATCTTAGTGAACCAGAGACTATTAGACAGCTGAAGCAAAATATTCGAGACGAAATACTGAGCCTTCAACCAGAAACTTTATGTGGTGTAATGGAAAACACGTTAAAAAGAGCCAATCTTTGAATCGAGAAAAATGGTGGACATTTGTCTGATGTAATATTTCATACATAATTTCCATAAAATATATTCAATGTATAAAAACAATTAACCAAAATAAATGATTATTGCAAAAGTTATTTGTGTTTAACATTAGTAGGTCTTATTTGGCCCACCCTGTACAATCTAAATTTAGATTCAGATTCTCATGAAGAAAAGTTTTACCCAGTTCCATTTTACAGACGCGACATCTCTGACAACACGTAACGCACCTCACAGCGCCTAAAATGAAATCGCACAGCATGAAGCGACATACCTTTAAATGCTTACGGAACTTATTCATAATACGCTGGCTCTGCATTATTTGTTACTTTACACGAGCATCCTTTCTTTCGCAGCTGTACTCCCTTCTCACAACAGCTCCAACCAGCTCCTTTACATTATCAACACATTTACCAAAGGCAACAAACATCCAAAATGCCAACGAAACGTGGTGGCATCTAACCCGCCCGCATCGTAATCAACCTCCTCATCATCTTCGTCATTATTATTACCATCAACGCCAGCATCATCATCATTATGAGCATTATCATACATAATATTCACATAAGCTTTATGATGGTTGTACGAAAGAAATTTATGTAAAGCTCTAAAATAAATTACAAAATTATAATCATACCGGGACGGTTGCTGTTTGGCTCCGTCTCCGACTCTTGTCTGAAAATGTTTGTCTGCTTTACGGTGTTTTTCTGGGGTAATATTGGTCCTGTTTTGGTTTGGCGCATAAGAAACTGCCGAGTAAAAGACGTACACGGAGCGATACCCCAGAAATGGTACTCTTATCCTGCTGCTGTCATCAGATTATTTTGTTTGACTAACAAATATCTATGTATTCCCGCACACAGGAACACAAATATTGTTGGTAGGATTTGTGTGTATGTGAAGTGAGGATGCCTCTAAGGTTCAGTATATTTGTACATACTTATGTCAAAGGTTAGAAAAGATGGCCGTTGAGTTCCTTGTGCAGAAGAAAGGAAGGCCGGCCACCCTACAGGAAGTAGGAAGTAAGAAACACAACATGTATGCAGGCTTCCTGTTGACTAAGCAGAATAAATACATTTTTATTTTCTGTATAGTTAAGTTTTCATTTCGCGCTGGTTGTGCACATTGTGAAACATGATTATCCATTTTTTAAAGTTAAAGGTAGTCATCCCATTTCGGTAGTCATAATTAGTTACAGGAGTTTACGCTAGTTAGGATCTTGAAAGGCGTCCTCGGATCGCTGATATAAAATAAGGCTTTTGTGTCACACAAACAGCATTAACAATTAATGTCTTTCTCTCCTATCTTTATTTACAATCACAAAAAGATTTGATTAATTCATAAACCCATTTTGCTTTATAGCTATGCCATGCGAACTAAACTCAGTTTTTCCATAGAATTCACGGAGATTGTAAAAACTAAAGCTGTAAAGTTCTACTTTAAATTTTATAAACGATTTGTTATCTAACTAGAAAAGCCAAACCAACAAAAAAAATTGAAAGAACTGCACGAGATTAAACATTTTCATAAGCGACAAAATGGAAATAAGTGCCTACTCTTCGTTTCTAGTAGAAATAAAGGCTTAACCATTTTTCGGTTTCAAAACACACATAAAGCTATGATTTCGATGAAACATTTATTGCATTATAATACTTTGACCTTGCTTTTATGTACGAAATACAATGACATGTAAATGACCGCCTTTGGATTGGTTGCTGCAGTGGATCCTTTTGAAGTAGTTTTCAATCATTTTTTCGCACATTTCGGGCGGTATCTCGGCGATAACTTGATGAATGTTGGTTTTCAAATGCTTGAACGTTTGGGAATTATCCGCGTAAACACTGTCTTTGACGTAGACGCACAAAAAAGTCTAACGACGTCAAACCACATGATCTTGATGGCCAATTGAAGGCGACAAAAACACATGCTATAAAAACACAATCGGTCGTTTTGTGTGCTGAAACCACATGTTGTCCAGTTAATAATCTTCAGTTGTAGGCCCCAAAAAGTCGGTTATCATACGGCCATAGCGCTCTGAATTGACGGTAGCGGTCCCTCAAGCGCGATTTTCAAAAAAAAAAAAAAAAAAAAAAAAATAAAAATACGGCTCAGTAACGCCTACAGACCATAATGCGCACCAAACAACCTCTCGTTTCAGATGCAATGGCTTTTCCACAATCACTTCTGCGTTCTCCGAAGCCCATACGAGACGAGAGTTAGAAATGAGCTTCATCGCTGAAGAAAATTTTGTTCGGAAAATCAACACTGAAAGCCTGTTGCTGTAGCACCCAATCAGCGTGAATTGTCAGCCGGCTTTAATTGTTGTGTGAGTTGGACTCCATATGGATGGAGATGTAAATTAAAATAAAACCATAATGAGCCCTAAAATGGGTCCAATTCTGACAAATTCGGATTATCTTCCACACTTTCAGTAACAACAGCGATATTTTCGACAGTGCGTACATTGCGATAATGAACAGGCCTAACCACATCTGTAACGCTTCCAGTCTCTTTAAAATTCTTTATAATCTTACCAATTCTTAGCACAGTAGGTCGATTATTATGACCATAATCGCCTCGTAGTGCACGAATCGGGCCCACGTTTGAATCACCACTTTTGTAGTAAGTTTTAACCTTTTTTAGCGCATTCTTCGGTTATTAAACGATCCATATTTGTAAATGGCAAAACTTTCACTAAATAAATACCGCTTCAGATGGCAGGTATTTAACAGCTGACAGCCTTACCAGACCCGCGGTTTGGAAATCTTAATATGAAAGTTACACTATATGAAAATATAAATTCAGTAGCATAAACCATATTTCATGGAAAAATACAAAATAGAATTACAAAAGGAAAAAATTTTAAAAACAAACAAAAAAAGGAAATTAAATTTTTGTATCATTGGTTGCTTTAAATTGTTAACCACTGCTGTCCTTCATATCAATTTAGAATTTTTTGATAACTTTCAAAACCTAAACCCGCCTTGTTCATGGGTAATCCCAGCAGTAATTGCTTTCACATAAGAAACTGCTCTCAAATGTTAAAAAAAAACACTGAAAATTATAACTTTCCAGAGGTGGATAACTCGTTACTTCCGAACTGCTTTCAAATGAAATTGCAAACAAGTTAATCAAAGTGATAATGACAGTATTAATTCTGAAAAATTTATCATGTGACAAAATGAAGCGGTTTGTATTTAATGGAACGTTGTAATCCATTGAAAAGTTACATGTGTACCAACAATTTTATAGTACAGGGTGTCCGTCTGGAAGATATACTACTTGGTTTTGCCGCCATTTTGGTAAACATTAGTCTTGACAGTTCATATTTGGCAGTCGTGAAGTAGAAACGCGGCAAATTTATTATGGAAAAATATTCGATAAGCCAAAGTGTTTAATCATTAAAACATTTTATCAAAGTCAATCATCGATTACTGTGACGATGAGAAAGTTACGTGAAATTTTTGGGAGAAACAACTTGCCAACAGGATCCACTATTTATCGTGTAGTGAATGATTTCGAAGAAAGAGGGTCTGTAGATAATAGGGCGGGCCAAGCATAGACCACAACGTACTGCAAGATCGGGTGAAAACATTACTGCTGCTCAAGAAAGCGTTCAAAACAATTCATCAACCTCAATTCGACGCCGTGCTCAGGAGATTGGTCTTCAAAGAACAACCTCGGCCACAATTTTGCACAAGAATTTGCATTTGTTTCCATTTATTATTCAGTTGACACAAAAGCTTCTTCCACAAGACCATTTACGCCGCCGTACATATTCCAATGGGATGTTACAGCTCGCCCATGACAACCCCGATTTTCATGAAAAAATCATGTTGAGTGACGAGGCACATTTTCATTTGAATTAATATGTGAATAAACAGAATAGTCCGTTCTGAGCAATGGAAAGCTCTCAAATTATTAATCAGTCACCTTTGCATCCATTAAAAGTGACAGTCTTGTGTGTAATTTGGTCAGGAGGAATCATTGGACCCTATTTCGGTGAAACTGAAAGCGGCGTAACGGTAACTGTCAATGGGGAGTGATATCGTGATATGACTGAAAACTTTTTAACGCCAAAACTGCATGTTTTGGGCTTGATTAACATGTGGTATCAACAAGGCGGTTGCCACATCGCATACAGCCAGGATTAGAGTAGAATTACTGCGAGACCTCTTTCCACAACAAGTGATTTCAAGAAATGGTGATGTTGATTGGCCTTCACGGTCACCTGATTTGACTACTTCGGACTTCTCTTTGTGATGATATCTGAAAAACAAGGTTTATGCAAACAAACCGGAAATGCTTAAGCAACTCAAACAAAATATTCGTGATGAAATTAATGAAATACTGCGTGAAATGTGTGAGAATGTAATGAAAAATGTGCTCAAAAGGGCTTTGTGAGGCTAACAGAGGCGGACATTTATCTGATATTGTATTCCAAACATAATTGCCGACATTAAATAAAACATTTATCAATGTAGGATCCATTCTCTTTCATTTAATCAAAAATTATAAACAAACAAAGTAGTACACATTCCCGACGGACTCGTTTAGGAAATTAAACTCTCTTTGATAATGCATACATTTTTGATTATACTCATCGCTGCCTGTCTCAATGAAACAGTTGTGGTATTTTTTCCCCGAAAGAAGTTTATAAGGACGAGGTTTTTTATACGAAATGTGTCTTTACAAATAGATAAAACAGTACTCAAAAAGATTTCGTAACATGCTAATATATCTTGCCTATCAAGAATCACGATCCATATATTTGATATATTGTCAGTACCTGGGAACAGTTTATTTCTTAAGTTTGAAAAAATATATATTAATATATGAACCACAGAAGTTAATTATTGTATTTTCATTAACTTTGAATTCTAGCTTTGTATTTAAAAAGCGCACAAAAGCATCATTAACTTGCGTATGTATTAGATATCGCGGGTTCACTTCTTTAACAGAATGCACAAATTCAAAATAAGCACATAATAGTATCAAGCATTTCTACTTGATCTTCTACCAGATAAATGTTAGACTCATCCTTATTGAGAGAAATTCACCGAATTTTTAGGCATTTTGACATGCTTTCTCTATATCTCTGTCATATTTCGGTAAGGAAAATGTGGCTTCGCTTTTATTATGTACCAGCTGCAGGCTCTTCGCTGACCACATTTTTAGACGATAAATTATTAAGCTATCAATAGGAAACCTGCAGTTTCCACGTATACACAACACCCCGCATTTGCTTAATGTTTATAGTTGCGACAACAAGGATTTGATATATCTGTGGTCACAACCCGTAACAGCCTAACTCGAGTTAGGACACAATTGAGTTATTAGCACCATCGTATTCAGCGTATCTAAATTTATTTGCTCTAAATTTTTCATGTTTGTATCTCTTCTAGGAAGGCAATTAATCCTAGAAAACCTAATAGCTTAAGTTATTTTTCTAAATGACTGTTTTGGCATAACTGCCTAAGTCAATTTAGGATTACAACAAATATAAACATTATTTTTTCATCATTGCCTAAATCAACTTAAGTCGTTAATCCAAAAAAATTAAGAAACAATTATATTTTCCTAATTTGAGTTAAGCTCTTATTCCGAATTACAATTTCGTTTTTTGATAAACATAAATTGAGTTAAGGTCTTTCTCCAAACTTAAAGTTTTTTATTTAATCTGGAATAATAGCCTAACTCAACTTGAACTTTTTGACTTTCTTTCGTTCAACTATTTACAAGAGCCTAAGTGTCTTTTTCGATAATATCTTTTGACTGCGAGAATAAACAACTATTTTTTGTTAACAACTAAGTAAAGAAATTCGTTTCCTTGGAATCTGTAGCAAAGTTTTCCAAAAAACACCTTCTCCTGATTTTCAGTGAAGATTCAAAACTTTAAACTCCTGTACTGAAAATATTGAAAAACAGACTTAGGCTGTTATGGGATGTGACCACAGATATTTGAACAGTAGACAAATATTCATTTCACTGGTTGCATAAATCTTCTCATCAATTTTTGTTTACATTACGTAAAATACTTGAAACAGTTGCCATTTACAACCATCCCAACTTGAGTTCTAAAGTTTATTCTTCTCCTTCAGCCATAGTATATTCTTGCGTTTTTTTTTCTTTGCTATAAATTCAATTCAATTATAAAAATCTCTTTCTTTCAACACCCAAAACTTTTTCATTTGTTCTTATTTTGATACTCATAAATTTGTGGGGTTTTAGGACGACCACATGCAATTGTGGTGCATGTTGCCAGATTGTCTGCAGTTTATCTCAGTTGCTACATGATTTCTGTTCAGTTCAGTTAATAAATTTATGTTAAAATATAAAAATAAAGATATTAATTTTCTACACAGCACGAATCATACATATGTATGATGGGGGTCAAAGGAGATTTTTCCTAAAGTTTAGCAATTCATACACTTAGATAGGTGTATGTGTGTGTGTGTGTGTTTGTGCTTGTGGTCTTTTAGCAGCATCCCAACCTGTTGTTGGCTATCATATCGTTTAATGTTAGCTAAGGATAAAATATATTTGCTTGGCTTAAGAGAAATTTCTACGTTCAAATGGAACGTTTGTAGATACAGTGCGTAAGTAAGATTAGTTTCGATTAGTTCTTGGTGAAATCGAATGGTTTGCGTTACAATTTATCAAGAAAGTAATTGCACTGAGTACAATGGAATGTTGGCAACCCGATGGCCTAATTGAGGGAAATACAAAACATGACAAAGTTCTTAAAAAGGATCTCACAATTCCAAAACAAATTCCAAAAATGCCCAAAAGCAATAGTTGACCATTTACTCGGTAGTTTCGTTGTTTATGGACATTTTTTGGGGCCAAACTTGGCACATTTATTTTAAATGTAAACATTATACATATAGTTAAAAATTCACTACTAAACAGTTGAAAAACAAGGTGTGCATTTAAAAACACTTTGAATTAAAATTGATTTTTTGTTTTGTTAAAACTGATTTTTTGATCTGGCAAAATATATTTGCAACAAGCTGTATCTGTCAGTGTAAAATGTATGAAAACAAATTAGGCTTTATAGTATTCTAAATTTTGTTATCTCTATGAATAATAACGGCTTATTAACCGCCAGTCTGGCAAGGCCGTCAGCTGTTAAATACCTGTCATCTGAGATGTTATTTATTTAGTGAAAGGTTTACTGTTTAGCAACTGAAGAACGCATAAAAATATGTGAAACTTACGACAAAAGTGATGATTCAAGCGTGGACTTTCAATCGTACAAAATTTTCTTCCGCCATGAAGATCACTTCTCACTCTGTGGTTACGACAACAATCAAAATTGTCGCATATGAGGCTCAGAGAACCCAGAAGTGATTGTGGAAAAGCCTACGCATCCGCAAAAAGTGACTGTTTGGTGCGCGTTATAGTCTGCCGGTATCATTGGGCCGAATTTTTTGGAAAATGACGCTGCAGAAACCCAAAATGGATCCACTGGTATGGAGGTGTCATTGGTCGGAATTTGAAAATGAAAACTACCTTAAAAGGATCCACTGCTACAAGCAATCCAAAGGCGATTATTTAAATAACGCTGTATTTCGTACATAATGGCATTATAATGAAAAAAAGTTTCATCAAAATCATAGCTTTATGTGAAGCCCTTAAAAAAAGCTGGAACAAAATTCCTGACATCACTATATAACATTTAATTGAGTGACCCTAGGAATTTTTTTCCCAGCTTTCCTTAAGGTCTTCAAACAAAGTATTTCTATTGGAAAACTTCTGACTTGAAACCTTTCTCTTTAAAATTTACAAAAAGATTTTATATAACACGGAGGTGATCAACAACAAGGGGTCTTATACAAAATACTATAATGTGTTGACTTTACTTTGCTTAGATAAATTTCAGAATCTGACATATTCAATTCAGTTTTCTTACAAAAAAAAAAAAAAAAAAAAAAAAAAAAAATGTTTGTTAATGGTTTTGTTTTCAATAAAGTATAAATATGTCAACAAATTTTTTACATATTTTATTTTTTGTCTTTAATATTATACAAAATAACCGTCATTTTAAGTATGGTTGCTTTTGTTTTGTGCAACACTGTATGTGGTTTAAATCTGTCATTTGTAAGAGAGTTACCAGACTATGTGCGGACACATATTTTGAAATTTGACGGGATATTGTACAGCAAAAATATGGCAAAAATATTTGGAATGCTGTAATTTACAAATTAGAAGTTAGAGCGAAAAATGAATTTCAGAAAATGCTTCAATTTGTATGGGAAGTAACAGGAGAGGTGGGTCGATTTAACCTAATTATAATGCTCGACTGTGATCTGGCAAAATATTAGGATGGTTGAAGTTTCAAGAAATTTCATATAACTTAGGCAATTGCCGTGCTTACCAGCCAGCCATCAGGCAGACGAATATCGTTTAATCGTCTTAAAAAATCCTGAAACACATTTCATCAAAAGATACTTGGTGCATTAAAAGCTTCATTTCGGATGTAACATTTTTACCGTATCATATCACAAACCTCTATTCCTGCCGTTGAAGATATCAAAATAAATGCTGCTACGTGGAACAGGTATTACTTCGAACTGAATATTTGTTTTAAGAACAAAATTCTTCTTTCTCTTTCTTTTTTTAAAATTTCTTGTTCTAAAATCTTATCCTGTCTCGTGGGAATTTCCGTAAACAGAAGATACAGACCTAAATGTTATCGAGAGCAAATTACTCCGCATTATGTTAAGACAAAACGCCGCTAAAACAGAGTTTCGATATCGTGTACTGATCAATTGATAGCGGGAGAAATGTTCATCTGACGCCAGTCCTTTGCAGTGAAGTCGTAATGTTTTTATATATTATAATGATGCTCCTCTCTTTCTCTTATGTTTAGAGACTTTCTGATAAACAATATTTTTTGAAAGTTATATCGTGTTAAACATTTTAATCACTCCTTTCCTTCTAACGCACTGTACAAACAGAGCAAACCCAGGCGAAGCTTGTAAAACGACAATGAATTATGTTTATTGTGGCAACGCAGTTCTCTGTAAACTGTATATGAACGTGATAGTTTATGGTAAATTTAATGGCTGTATAATAAATCTGCATTAAAATGATAAAGAAATTACAATCTTGATTACGATGATGATGGTTACGAGTTTAAAATGATCTCACTAGCATTTATGATGTAATAACGCGAAATCTGATTTATTTGTTGGTGTAATGTTTCCTTTATCCTACATCCGTAAATTTGTGTAAACTGTGGAATCGTTATGGTATGATTTTAAAAAGAAGTAAATAGAAATTTATTGTCATTACCGATGCGTCGGATGAAGAAATCCGTGACACATTTTATATTATTAGAGAGCAACATTATTTTGTGCAACATCAAGTTTAACGTCACCAAACCGCTGAAGGATTCAATAGAAACTAGCCGACCTAACAAAGGAAAACTTACTTTATTTTTCAACATAATCCTCTTTTACACTTTTTCGATATACTTTTTCCGACGATATTCAATAGCTTCTATACCCTGTTTATAGTAAAAACTGTCAAACTCCTTAAAATATCCATCAACCGCAGACTCCATGTTTTCATTGTTGGCAAATCCTTTGTCAAATACGGCCTTTTTTCATAGTGACATCATCTTCGCCTTCTTTGGACATGATTCTCCTATTCCAGTCCACTGATTTGACTGTCCCTTTGTCTCAGGTATACTCTAATGAAACATCTTCACGACTCTGTCTTTTCTGTATTGAAAGCAAGCACGGCATCCATCTTGCGCACAGCTTTCTCATCTTCAAATCTTCGGTCAATATACGATGTATAGCACTTTTTGAAATGCTTATCATTTCTACTGACTCACACTGGCACCTTCAGTCGACGATCATCCAATACTGTTTTGTGGAGTTTCCTAACCGTGTCTGGCGTGGACACCTCAATTCGTTGACCACTATGGTATTAGTTTTGGCAGCTCGTACGGCCTCGGTTAAACTCTGCTACCCAATACTTTACAGTCGTAAACGAAGAAGTAGCTAGCTCCGCCTTAATATTGGTTGGACTGAGATCTTTCAAATGGAAATATTAAATTACATAACAGTGACCAATTTTTTCCATGTTTTCGAATTCTGAGATTTTGATGGCTCAAATAAAAATACTAAACAACATGGTGCCTTGAAACTTATAATATATGTTTTATGAGGTTTGGTTTTCACCAAAGTAATTTTTTTTCAAGCTATTGGCACCATCCATACGTCAGGTCGCCTAGTTTTGGATCACCCTCGAATATATAATGACAAATGTCAGTCGAAGGAAAAAGGACCAATTATTCCTCTGCCAGAGATTGCTGCCCATACTGTCACTTTAGGACTATGCAATGGTTTCTGGTGTTTGATTTTGGGATTTTCACTGTTGCAGTAACGACAATTTTGACGGTTTACGAACCCATTCATAACGAAATGAGCCTCGTCAGAGAAAATGATATTGTTAAAATTGGAAAATCGATTAAGCATTTCATTAGCAAATGCGAGCCTTGCTATGAAGTCAGACTCTTTCAATTCTTGTGTTAATTGCAGCTTATATGGATGCAGTTTAAGATCCAATGTTAAAATTCGTTGCAAATTTCGTCGCGATAATTGTAAGACAGACGATCTCTTGCGAGTCGACATTTGTGGATTTCCTCGTACTGACTCCATAACTCTCTCAACATTGTCTTCGGTCCTAGATGTTCTTGGGCGGCCATTTGCTTATGGTTTAAATGTTGAACGCTTTACTCATATTTTAATTAAATTAGCACTCGGAGCTTCACTAATTCGCCATAGTCTATATCCAGCACAATATAGTCGCCTAGTAGCAATATATGAACGAGAGTTCTCGTAAAATGCGCGCACGCAAAATGCGCGACGTTTCCCGTCGAAGTGATTAATAGCGACTAAAACTCCATGAGCCCGCCAACCCAACGATGTAGGCGTCCCCCGCCCGCGCCTTTTCTACCCCGCAAAAAAAGATGATGCAATATGCACGTTCTATTGCGCCAACCTGTATTTTATTAATGGAGGGTATATAAAGTATATTTGTAGACAACTTACTTACTTAGATTGAGGCTTAACAAGACATTCGTAGCTATTATATACCACAAGTAGAAAATAACTCTAAGCATTTGGTTTTTTACGCTACTTCTTCAGTTCGCCATACAAAGTTGTGACAGTATTTTCAAAACCCGAGCTCTTCAACGGATTTTTGATCACCCTGTTCCGCGCTACCGAATGAATTCATTGCCGAAAACTTTTCGTACTGAATCGTAAACGTATGACTTTGAAACGCCACATAGATGACTGTATTTCACTCACATGGGCTCATGAGTTATACGATGCCGATATTTTCTGTCAACATATTTGTGGAGAATTTTTCTGTCGAATATTTTCATACCTAACTCGACAGCTCATGTCATAATGCAGGATTCTGTGCCATACGGCGAGATACGTAAAAACAATGTCTATTACAGCAGGATTTTTTTTTTGTTGGGAGAGAGCTCTGTGATTAAATCGCAGGCGTAGCCCACAAAAATACCTGCTTACAAGTTATATTCTTCATCTAATATCGAGGGTGATATCATTAGTTTTATTAAAGATGAAACTGAAGTAAATGAATTTGTCCACCTCTTCATAATTATAGTTAACACTGCTCATAAGGCGTTTCACACGAGCAGAATATTTGTTCGTCGAAACATTTCTTGGTGATTCCTTCTCAATGCTTGAGAAGGTTGCAGTAAAATCTCGCAGTTTTCTCCCAAGAATTTTTACTGGTATGTCATCGGCAGACGGGTTTTTGTTAAAAATGGTGCCATGGCCGTTGAAATTAGCAAACGTTATTCACCAGTAATCAGGCATTGGCTTTCGGAAGATTATTTCGGAAGATCATCTGGAGTGATGACCAGCCACATGCCTTTATGTATGGCACCGATGCATCCCGAAAAAACAACAGTCTGGTGTGGTTTATAGGCTGGTGGCATCATCGGTCCATTTTTCTTCAAAGACGATCGTGGAAGAAACGTTACCGTCAACAGCGAACGATATCGATCCATGATACGCGATTTTTTTTTTTTGCCCCAATTGGCTGTTGAACTTGGTTGACATGTGGTTTCATCAGGATGGTGCAACATGCCACACTGCTCGTGAAACCAGGGATATGTTGAGGGATGAATTTGGTGAGCAGCTTATCTCTCGATTTGGCCCTGTGAGTTGGTCCCCAAGATCTTGCGATTTAACGCCTCTTGATTATTTCTTGTGGGGTTATGTCAAGTCGTTAGTCTATGTGGACAAACCAAACACTATTGAAGCCTTACAGGATAACATAACACGCGTTATTCGTGGAATACAGGCCGAAATGCTCGACAAAGTGACCAATAATTGGAACTTCCTAATGGACATTTTGAGACGGAGCCGCGGACAACATTCACATGAAATTATCTTTAAAAATTAAATGGCAAAGACCAAATTATCACTTCCAATAAAAAATTTTAATCTACGAGTATGATGCACATTTGAGTGTTTTAAAAATCACCTTTTAGAACGTGTATCCAATAAACATGATGCTAATCAAGAATTACATAGACAAATTTAACACATATGCCGAATTCAATGTAGGCAGACATCCATGATCGACGGTTTAGTAGGATTAACGCATAACAAATTTAAAGTTGTATGAAAAGTTCATAAACCGCCTGCATAATTTGAACACAATATAAATTCATAATTTTCGTAATACCCTTGAGATCCCAGACAACAGCTAACTGTGTGGTGTACTTCTTGCCAAAATGCCCACGTACACATTTTAATGATCCTTGCTAAAAATACCACACAAGTAACGTGTCGGTGTAAAGTCAACATTATAATTTGCTAATATCTTTGCACAACAACAGGGAACAGAGGCAAAGCAACTCATAATGCTTTATGGACTGCAAACAGTCATTAGCCAAAATGATAACCACACAAAGTGACTGCACACAGCCGGAGTGGTGTAGAAACAATTAGAATTATTAAACTAACCGCAGCAACAATTATTTTAACTAGTCCCGCATGTGATAAGGCCAAAGTTTCATCAAATGATAAACTACCACCAGCAGATCTAACTTGCTCACTTCCGCCATTCCTCACACAGAGACTCCCATGCCAGCCAGGACTTTGGTGCACACATTGCTCGCCGTCTCCTCTAATAATAAAATGGCAAAACAACCAACAAATAAATGTTAAATAAAAACAAAACAGCCAGAGAAACCCCAGAAACACTAGTTAAGCGCAACCACAATAACATGCAACAGGATTTTATAGTGTGGCTTGAATGAAGTGAGCATGTTTAGTATATGAAAAACCATATGTTCTTACCGCCTCCATCAACATTTAAATACAATATGTAGAACTTTATGAATGAAGTACTGGACAGACAGAAGGCAGAAGGTGTCTACAAACTTTTCAAAGTTGTTGAGAAATATCTGAAACCGCTTTATTACAAACAACAGCAGAAACTCATCAGAGTTCTCATCAACATGTATTTCATTATGAAATGTACAGTGGTTTGGAGAGAGAAAGAAATATTTACAGAAATAAAAAGCATTTCAGTTAACAATCGGAAAATGTCAAGAACGAATTAGTGCAGACACTTGCCAAAATGTTTAGAAAATACTTCGAATTAAATTTTTTTTCCTAAAAACGCTTTAACATATGTTGGACCATTATTTGATATCAAAAATTCTAGCAGAAGACTAAAACCGATCATTCAAATTCTTAACTTTTATTGCTTGAGAAAAAGTGTACGGTCTCTCAAAAGGGAGCACAATTATTCCTGTTTCAATGTTGATGACGTGCTGGATTTCATAATACTGTTTTCAAATTTTGAAGGAATGTGTAGTATATAATATATATATATATTTTGGACCGTAATCCATATGTATTTATATTTAAATTGTAGCACTTCTGGTGTACTTGTTGCAATGTATTTACAAATGACATACAAGAGCGATCTCAAACTAGCCCATCTGACGTATAGATGGTAACAGTAGTTTGAAAAAAATTATTTTGATGAAATGTGGCAACCTTATGTATGTTTTAAGTTTCAAGACGCCACATTGTTTAGTATTTTTATTTGGCACTCAAAAGTAAACGATATCATAGAATTTGTAAACATGGAAAAAATTCGTCAAAGTTATGTAATTCAATATTTCCATTTGAAAGATCAAAGTCCAACCAATATTAAAGCCGAATTCAAATCTACTCTGGAGGAGTTTACTCCTTCATTTACGACTACCAAATATTGGCTAGCAGAGTTTAAACAAAGCCATACGAGCTGCCAAGACGAAAACCGAGGTGGTCGACCAATTGAGGTGTCCACGCCAGACACGGTTAAGAAAATCCACAAAATGGTATTGGATGATCATCGGCCACAGGTGCGTGAACTAGCTGTAATGATAAGCATTTTAAAAAGTGCTATACATCGTATTTTGCCCGAAGATTTGAAGACGAGAAAGCGATGCGCAAAATGGGTGCCGCGCTTGCTTTCAGTGGAGCAAAAACAGCATTGTGAAGATGCTTCAGCAGAGTGTTTGGCAATATTTCACCGCAATAAAACCGAATTTTGGCGTCGATTTATAATCATGGATGAAACATGGCTTAACCACTTTGCAGCTGAGAGAAAGGAATAGTTAAAGCAGTGGACTGGAATGGGAGTACCGTGTTCAAAGAAGGCGAAGACGGTTCCATCTACAGGCAAGGTCACGACGTTTATTTTTTAGGATGCGCATGCTATTATTTTTATTGATTATCTTTGACGAGAAAACACCATCAACGGCGTATATTATTGTGGCACGTAGGTGATGAAATTGTGGAAAAAGGCCACATTTGGCGAAGAAGAAAGTGTCCTTTCATCAAGACAATGCTGCAGCTCAAACATCTACTATTGCGAAGGAAAAAATTAATGAATTAAAGTTTGATTTGATTCATCACGCACCTTTTTCACCAGATTCAGTGCTCTCGAATTATTTTCTATTTCTAAGCTTGAAAAAATGGCTCGGTGGTAAAAGATTTGCCAACATTGCAGGATTGGATTCTGCGGTTGACGGATGTTTTAAGAAATTTGACAGTTCTTACCATAAGCAAGGTATAGAAGTTATGAAATATTGCTGGAAAAAGTTTATCCAGTTAAAAGGGGAAAATAAATGAAAAATAAATAACATTTTTCCAAACTTTTTCGTATCTTCTTTGTTAGCCAGACTGGTTTTGATTAAGGTTCACATTTTAATACTTTCGCTAGAAGTAAAACAGGAAGAAAAACCCCAAAAAAAAATCACACAGGAATTTTCAATAAAAGCTTTTCTCCTGATGAAGTTGGAAAGAAGCCAACGAAACGTTAAGAAATACATGATGAAATACATTTGTTTTATTTGCATCTGAAAAAACTGTGACCAAAAATAGCCCGTATAAACACAAAAAAATTATTTTTGTAAATGTTTGGCTAAAATAAACTAATAGAAACTTATAAAAACAATAATAAAGACAATCTTATAGAACATTCAAAAGTGGTATTTTTGGCATATGAATATACTCGTACACATATGATCAAACTAATAAGTACATCCTATATTTTTTTAAAGGCTCGTAGACGAAAATTTATTTAAATTAAAAGAAAAAACAAATACTAATTTCTTTTGTTAAAACATTAGAAATACAATAAATACTAAAACCATAACAAAAAACAACAATTAAATTCAGTATTTTTCAAAAAGTAAGAAATTACTCAAAAAACATTGGACAAAATAATGAGTACATTTGGTTAAAATAAGCAAAAAAATAAAAAAATCAAGTTTTTTCTGCTAGATTGACTTAGTTTCCTCCTTTATTTTCAATTATTTTGTTGACTCTTTTTGGCATGCTGGCTGGTTTCTACTGGTATTTCATACCAAGTTTTTTGCACAAAATTCCATAAATGATCCTTATTTCTAGGAATCTCCTTTCCCATTCTTTGTTTCAACTCTCCCCAAAGATTTTCGATTGGATTTAAGTCCGGGATTGACTTGGCCAATCAAGAAGGGCAACATTATTATATTAGAACCAATCATTTATCAACTTAGAAGTATGTTTCGGATCATTATCCTGCTGGAATGTCCATCTAAGAGGCATACTTTTCACAGCATAGTTTAACATCGTATTTTCCAAGATATCTTTGTAGTGGAATCTGGCCATAGTGTCGGTAATTTGATGTATCGGACCGACACCATACCACGAGAAACAACCCCAGACCATGATATTGTCGCCTCCGTACTTGACCGCCTTCTTTGCAAAGCGAACATGGAAGTCTTACCCTTAGGGCGTCGAACTTTCCGGGCACAGTCGTTAATTTTTGTTTCATCGCTTCACAAAATGTCTCGCCATTTTTTTTACCGCCTCCTCCTGGAATGACTCCATTCATTTCTTCAATTTTAGGCACAAAAAAACTGGTTATCATTTCACGATACCGAACACCATTGACTGTTTGCGCTTGACATGCCTCATTTTTATAAAAAAAGGTCCAATGATTCCTCCAGCCCAAAATCCACACCACACAGTGACACGTTGAGGATGCATTTGATTCTCGTGTATCACTCGAGGATTTTTCTCATCTCCAAATGCGACAATTCTGCCTATTGACGAAGCCATCAAGATGGAAATGGGCCTCGTCACTGAAGATGATTTTATCGGCAAAAACAGCACTTTCATGTTCTCTCTCCAATACCCAATTAACGAACTCCCTTCGCTGTCCACGGTCAGCTGGCTTTAGTTCCTGAGTCCATTGAGCTTTGTATGCATGAAGATGCAAATCTTTCGTCAAAATTCGCTGCATAATGGATTTGGAGACACAAATTTGCTGAGCTCGGTGTCGAATCGAGGTGGATGGAATTTGAGCAACAACATCACGTACAGCTGTGACATTTTCGGTTGATCGACCTGGTCGAAGGCGCATCACTAACAGACTCAGTTTTGGTAAATTTGTCCATTAATCTCTTTACAGTTGACTCTCTTGGAGCATTATTGTGACCCCAAATTGATCGCAATTTGCGAACTGTAGCCGCAAACTTTCACCATTTTGGTAAAACAATTTCACAACGAGAATGCGTTGTTCAGTCGTGTAGCGCTTCATTTTTACTAACCTCGTTCCTTCTACTAGCAAACAATAACAATTGTTCAAATGTCAAACAATGACACTTCGAATGGCGCCAAATTTAGATCTTGCGTTCTTGTTGGGACAGCCTTTAGTATCATGATGCTATGATACTACGTGATTAGCTGGCATGCGAACTATACAAAAAATACATAGATGTCACAAAGAGTTTTTAGTTTTCTGCAATAAATTTACACTGTTATTTTTAAATCTTCCCGGATTCCCGGTCAAAATTTAGATGGAAATCCCACGCTATATATACAGGGTGGCGCACTAGAACGTGCATATTTCATCTACCATCTTTTTTTTGGGGTAGAAAAGGCGCGGGCGGGGGGCGCCTACATCGTTGGGTTGGCGGGCTCATGGAGTTTTAGTCGCTATGAATCAATTCGACGGGAAGCATCGCGCATTTTGCCTGCGCGCATTTTACGAGAACTCTCGTTCATATATTGCTACTAGGCGACTATATTGTGCTGAGTATGGACTACGGCGAATTACTGAAGCTCCGAGTGCTAATTTAATTAAAATATGGGTAAAGCGTTTTGAAGAGATCGGTTCAACATTTAAACCACAAGCAAATGGTCGCCCAAGAACATCTAGGACCGAAGACAATGTTGAGAGATTTATGGAGTCAGTACGAGGAAATCCACAAATGTCGACTAGTAAGAGATCGTCTGTCTTACAATTATCGCGACGAAGTTTGCAACGAATTTTACCATTGGATCTTAAACTGCATCCATATAAGCTACAATTAACACAAGAATTGAAAGTGTCTGACTTCATAGTAAGGCTCGCATTTGCTAATGAAATGCTTAATCGATTTTCCAATTTTGACAATATCCTTTTCTCTGACGAGGCTCATTATGAATGAGTTCGTAAACCGTCAAAATTGTCGTTACTGGAACAGTGAAAATCAAAATCAAACACCAGAAACCATTGCATAGTCCTAAAGTGACAGTATGGGCAGCAATCTCTGGCAGAGAAATAATTGGTCCTTTTTTTTCGAAAATGCGCAGGGCCAAAACGTCACGGTTAATACGGAACGCTATGTTGAGATGTTGGACGGATTTTTGATTCCAGAATTTGAAAGTTCAAGAATAGTGAATTCCAGAACTTGGTTCCAACAAGATGGAGCTACCTGTCACACATCAAATGACTCCATGGCAGTGGTGAAGCAGATGTTCCCTGGCAGACTGATTTCGAAAAGAGATGATATCCCATGGCTCCCACGTAGTCCAGACTTGACTTTTTTTGGTGGGGATACCTCAAACACAAAGTCTACAGTAATAATCCAAGAAACATCGTTCAGCTCAAGGAGAATATCCGTGGTGAAATGACAGCCATTACATCAGTATTACTGAAGAAAGTTTTCAATAATTTTCGTTTGCGGTTAGAGGAATGCCGTCGTAGAGAGGGTCACCATTTAGATGATGTTATTTTTAAAAAATAAACTCCATTTATTACTCTACAATGCCTTAGATTTATTTTAACCATACCTTTTGTATTTATTTTTTAATCTATTTTCTAAATATGCACGTTCTATTGCGCCACCCTGTACTAAATTAATAAAACTCATCCAACTGTACTATCATGTACTTAAACACGTTTTTGGTTTGGTGCTTTCGTTTGATCGTTACATTAAAGATGCACAATTGCAAAACGTCGCTCTCTATAAGTTACGATAACTTGTTGCTTCTATAATTATCATTCACAGTGCATTGACTTTGGTCAGCGCTTTGCTAATTTTAATTTAATTTTATTTCTGTTTCTCTTGCTAAGAAACCGGTTTAATTCACATTTGTGTCGCTGATTGAATGTATTCCTCAGTAAATCGGTTTCCCCCTTTGGCATTTGTTTGTGTAGAAATCAAATACTGATTCCGCTATATTTATACTGTCGTATGATAACATATTAAATATCAGGTTGTTATCTTAGTTGCACTAAAACTAATATATAAATTGTCAAAGTAGAGCTTAGCTTAGTCAGCGTCTGAGAGTAATTTCGCAAAATCATTGTCGTAGTAAAACCCCTCCCTCACAATTAGACTGAAATATATTCTAACATTAGCTTTCATTGCGGATTGCATAAACTCTAATATAAAAAATATCATTTATCATGGAATTTACAATTGCACTGAGAGTACAATACGGAATTCACTTCAACAATTCAGTTTATAGTTTACTCTTAAGTTGAACGATCGATATCGAAGATTAAATCGCATCGCTGTAAGAGTGATTCTAAGTGAAAATGTTGTTGAACTTTATGACGTTATGTCTGCTATCAATGTCGATGGGCTTTGCATGTACATCAGAACCACAAATGTTGGATAATGCCGATGCCCAGTACATAGAGGACATTACACGCTATGCCAAATCGGCAGAAATGCGCAATTATCTCGCGGAGTCTTCTGATCCATGTGAAAATTTCTACAATTTCGCTTGTGGCAACTATCAGGCTCTCAATGAACCCTACATGCCACCATTTCAAAACAACGCTCTTCAAACGATGTCTAAAGCTTTGCGCCGCAAGTTCTCCTTGCTGCTGACAGCTGAAAATGTCACCGACACGCCAACGGACAAGAAAGTAAAAGATTTCTATAAATCATGTTTGGCCATGAAGAGAACCAAGTCTGCGTACGGCAGCAAACTAAAGGAAATCGCCAGTGAATTTGGTCAAATGCCTGTGTTAGAGGAAACTCTATGGAGGCCAGAGGATTTTGACTGGTTGTGGACAGTGGCAGAGATTTCCCACAAATATGGCATGCGAATAATTTTGGGCATTAGCATAGATATGGATATGGCCAATAACACCATGAACCGAATGCGAATGCAGTTGCAAGATCCACCGTTGGGGTCGCAAGCCATTTACAAAGAAACTAAACATGCAACTTTTCGCAGCAATCGCAAAATGGTTATGGCCAAAAACTTGAACAACTATTTTAGCTTAGAATGGAAAACAGCCTTAAGAGCCATAGAAGAGATTTTTGCATTTGAAACTCAACTCTTTACAGAGGTCCGGGATGGAGATTCTAAAGACAAAAATGAAGACGGCGATGACGAAGACAATAAACCTAAATATACTCAATCAATGCAAAATCTCACTACCATTGAAGAGATGCAAACTAAATATTTCCCTCGCCTGGATGTTGAACGTCTGATTAATATAACTATGGCAGACCATTATGAACTCAGTGATCATTTATATGATTTAATTAATCACGATTTCAAAAGAGTCCATCAAGTTTTGCAACAAACCCCCAAACATGTTGTGGCCAATTATATATTCTATTATCTGTTGGAACATTTTATGTTCAGCACAACCCAGGGCAAGCCAAATGAGGTCTGCGTCGGGGAAACCATGGAACACTTTGCCAAAGTCTTGAACAACATGGTCTATCGTCAGTATACCACCCCACAAACGGAACGTGATGTCAAGCATATGTGGCAGACCATTAAGGCAGCCTTTCATAATACTCTGACCTCAAATAAGCTTACCTGGATGAATGATGAAACCCGCAAACATGCTGTGGACAAACTGGATACCATGAAAATGGAAATTTGTTCATATGAAACTACAAATTTCTCTAAAGAATTTGAACATTTGGTGATAAATCAATATGATTATATGGAAAATCTGAAAGCAATATTTACCTTCAAGGCTCTTAAGGTGAGAGAGAAATTATATCAACCAGTCACTTCTTACGACAATGCGGACAAGATGTCCTTCACTCCGGTCTATGTTTTAACAGAAAATTTGATTAAGGTACCAGTGGCCATATTGCAGCCCTATTATTTGTGGTCTGACTACTATCCAAGTGCTTTGAAATTTGGCACTTTGGGTTTTCTACTATCCCATGAACTGATACACGGTTTCGATGCAGAAGGTCGATTTTTTGATAAATCTGGCAAAATAGGTCAGTGGTGGGACAAAAAATCCAGTGAGTATTTTAAAAATAATACTGAATGCTTTAGCAAACAATACAATAGCTATTGGCACAATGGTCGTCTTCTGCCCAAAATGGAGACGCAATCGGAAAATATAGCCGACAACGGAGGTATACGCTTGGCCTACGAGGCCTATCTTAAATGGTACGAGGATGCTATGCGCTCTCATCAGAACATGGACACAGAAACTTTGCCCCGCCTCAACTATACAAGCAGTCAGATGTTCTTTATTAGCTTTGGCCAGTTGTGGTGCAGCGCCTCTCATGAGATTCTACTGAATTTTGTGACATCGACCAATATTCATGCCCCCGACAAATTCCGTGTTATTGGACCTTTATCGAATTTACAAGAATTTTCGAACGTTTTTAACTGTGCGAAGGGCTCTCCAATGAACCCCGTAAACAAATGTATTATATATTGAAATATTGGTACAAAAAAATATGAAATTTTCCATTATGTATTAAGCAGAGGAATGTCATCAAACTCATTAATAATTAATGTAATTTATTTGTACAATAATTCGAAGTAAAGAAAAAGTAACTGTATTCCAAACAAGGAGAAACTAAAATGAAACTAAATGAAACTAGACTGTCAGTTGAAAATTAAACTCGAATTTTCTTTATAGACTTTTAAAGTCTGGTTATTTTTAATTGTTTTTGTTTTTCTATGTGGGTGGAAAATGGGAAAAATTAAATACACGCAAAACATGAACAAAACATAGTATTCATTTCAAAATTAAGCGTAATAATGGGTAATCTTTGGTAAAAAAATTGGTACTTTTTGTTTAACACTTTGGAAAGAATTTTTAAATTTTACTTGTAATACAGGATGGCGCAATAGAACGTGCATATTGCATCATCTTTTTTGGGGAGTAGGAAAGGCGTGGGCGGGGGGGTTGGCGGGCTCATGGAGTTTTAGTCGTTATGAATCACTTCGACGGGAAGCGTCGCGCATTTTGCGTGCGCGCATTTTACGAGAACTCTCGTTCATATATTGCTACTAGGCGACCATGTTGTGCTGAATATGGACTACGGCGAATTAGTGAAGCTCCGAGTACTAATTTAATTAAAATATGGGTAAAGCGTTTTGAAGAGACCGGTTCAACATTTAAACCACAAGAAAATGGTCGCCCAAGAACATCTAGGACCGAAGACAATGTTGAGAGAGTTATGGAGTCAGTACGAGGAAAGCCACAAATGTCGACTCGCAAGAGATCGTCTGCCTTACAATTATCGCGACGAAGTTTGCAACGAATTTTAACATTGGATCTTAAACTGCATCCATATAAGCTGCAATTAACACAAGAATTGAAAGAGTCTGACTTCATAGCAAGGCTCGCTATGGAACATAAAGCATGTGTTTTGTAAGGTTATCACTTTTCATCAAAATATTTTTTTTTTCAAATTACTGGCATCATCCATACGTTAGGTCGGCTAGCTTTAGGATCGCCCTCGTACATACAACATCATTCATTCTTTTTATGTTGCAGCAAAATATACTCTAAATGAAAGCATGACAAAAGAAGTAAAATTGTAACTTTCTTAGATCCTACGTTTGCGAAGTGCGTAGAAAACACTGAATCTTGCTAAATTGGCCAAATTGTATGTGTGGAACCCTAAGGGGCATGTCAGGGCAATCTACTTTCATTCGCAGTACCAAATGCCCAATGTGAGCTGCATCATGCTAAATATAGTGGCCGCTAAGAACCATTAAAACTGTTTAAATCGATAAATCTGTATTGGAAGAGCGCGACCAAGAGAATCTACTTATCTGGCATATCATCCCATATTCTGCAAATTGTCCGTTTACCATATGGGCGAAATCAGTTCAATAGGAAAAACTTTCTTATACAAGAATTGAATCCAGATTTGGAATAATAGACATTTGCAGTGTTTTGCAATAAGTACATCAGTTATTCATCGCCTAAAAACAGTACATATTAGAGAGATATGGGAAAGACTCATCCTCCCACAATTATTTTTTTAAGGAGTGTCATAGTTTTGGAAGTGGTTAACACTAAGTGGAAAACACTAAAAAAAAAAATTCAGGAAAAATTGATAAAAAATTGAATTGATCGATATAACCAAAAAAGTAGGCCTAGTTTTAAATTCAGATTAGTCGGGTATATCGAATCTCAGAAAATTTTTTTCTTATTTGATAGCACTGTGACAGACATCTGCGCCAAATTTTATATCATAAATGTCATTAGCGTTTGCCTTACGCTTGGGCATTTCACAATGTGTGAGGAAAGAAGTTGCGTTAAATTTTATTCTCGGAATGGAATGTCTGCAACAGAAGCATTTAGAAAGTTGCGGAAGGTGTTCAGTCTACAGACTTTGTCGGAAAGAATTGTTTACAGGAAATGGGAATGAATTGAGCGCCCCCTATTATCATTAATCTCTACTAAAGAAAGTCACTTCCAGCAAATCGGAAATTTGATGTTTAGAAATTTGATACTTAGTTTATTTTATGTTTGATATCTGGAAACAATTGCTGAACTGAATGAGTATAATCCAACCAAACTTACTCATAGAACAATGTTTTGAAGGCAGTATCCTTCGATTATAATTGTATATAATTATTATTATAATTATATACAATTATTATATACAGAAGCTATTCCAAAACAATGGCTAAATTTATGACTTTTTCGAATAACTTCTGGGCAAATGACGCAAAATACTGAAATAATAATCCTTGTCGACAGGAATACAATTGTAATCGAAGCATACTGGCTTCACAAATAATAATCCTTGTCGACTGAAGTACAATACATAATTCCTGAAATATTTCCGGTTAAAAACAAAAACTGATATTTTTAGATACACGAGTACATATTTTTATAAAATAGTTGAAGAATGCGCATGACAAACCTACAGGGTGGCGCAATAAAACGTGTATATTTAAAAAATAGATTAAAAAATAAATAAAAAGGTATGTTTAAAA
>JAHXMU010000687.1:823835-896892 GCA_019455685.1 Philornis downsi | reverse complement strand
ATATTTTATATTTTATATTTTATATTTTATATTTTATATTTTATATTTTATATTCTATATTTTGTATTTTATATTTTATGTTTTATAATTTATATTTTATATTTTATACTTTGTATTTTGTATTTTATATTTTATATTTTATATAAGAATGGAATAATTTGGACCTTGTTAGCATTAATTTATTAAAAGTTTTTTATGCATAATTGCTTCATAAATTTCGCCGTACGGAAAATCAAAACAGCGAACCAGGTTAGCAGTTTTTGCCAAAAAAGAAAAATATTTTAATTTTATTCATCTCATTTTTGAACTACAAACGATGTCACTCCAAAGTTAACTTTTCTGATCAAGTAATTTTCTAACAGTACTGTACCAGATTACAACAAGTTAATTTGTTAAGTTTGTTTCCAAACTTTGGCATAAAGGTAAATAACAAAGTTCATTTTTTTGTTATTTTTTGGCCAAAAGTCACCACATCCCCCATGTTTTGCTTTATTTCTAATTAACATGTAATTTTGGTCTGGTTACTCTTTGAAAAATCCAAAAATATAAAACTGTCCTTCACTCTCTGCAACATACAAAGTGAGTGTAGACAGAGGTAGCATTTAATTTTTCAGGGTTTTGATTATCAAAGACACGTTAGGAAAGTTGTTTCTCCTAACTCCATGTTTAATGAGAAAAACATTGAAAATGTATATATATTCCATTTTGTTACGAATAAATACCAAATGCAAATATTTGCCGTTTTTGCACATCCCCTACAATTGAAGTGGGCTAATGCGAAAGCTCGTGGCGTTGAAAACAACATAGGCGAAAGTAGAAATTTCAATTTACTGAAACGACTTATCGCTTTATATCTACTTTCCTAGATTTAATTGGTTTTTGTTGTAATTATTGCGTTTAAGTAAAAATCTGGAATGATTATGGCGTTATTCGTAGCAATTATATAAAAGTTTTTAAACTAAAATCTCGTATCAGAAACTATGAGCTGTTAATTTACTGTTCACTCACCATATTCGCCCAATTTGTTTATTCTTTTCTGTAATATTAATATATTTTTGTGGGGAGCAAATGCAGATGTGAAAAAAGTATATATTTAGGTTGTCAAATAAGGCATTATTACAAACTCAAAAAAAAAAAATTATCAACAAAACACAGGTTATGTTGTTATCCAAGAAATATTTACGAGGGCGGTCCCAAAACTAGGCGACCTGATGTATAGATGGTGCCAGTAGTTTGAAAAAAAATTATTTTGATGAAAAGTGGCAGCGACATAAAACATACGTCTTAAGTTTCCAGGCGCCACGTTGTTGTTTTATATTTAAGCCATCAAAAGTAAACAATCTTAGTGAATTTGTAAACAAGGAAGAAATCGGTCACCGTTATGTAATTCAGTATTTCCATTTGAAAGGTATCAGTCCAACTAATATTAAAGCCGAGATAGATTCTACTCTAGGGTAGCTTGCTCCCTCGTTTACGACTGTAAAATATTGGGTAGCAGAATTTTGACGAGGCCGTACGGGCTGCAAAGACGAACAACATAGTGGTCGACCAATTGAGGTGTTCAGACACCGTTAAGAAAATCCAAAAAAGTCAATTTTTATGATCATTTTCTCAAGATGCGTAAGCTAACTGAAACAATAGGCATTTCAAAAAGTGCTACCCATCGTATATTAACCGAAGATATGAAGGTGAGAAAGATGTGCGCAGGATGCATGGTGCGCTTACTTTTAATAGAACAAAAACAGCGACATAAAGATGTTTCAGCAGGGTGTTTAGGGATATTTCACCACAATAAAGCCGAATTTTTCCGTCCATTTACGAGTATAACCATGGACGACACATGGGTCCACCACTTCACACCTAAGACAAATGAACAATCAAAGCAGTAGACTGGAATGGGACAATCGTGTCCAAAGATGCAGCAAGGTCATGGCGTCTGTTTATTGGGAATCGCATAGTATTATTTTTATTGAATACTATGTTAATTTATTGCAGTGTTTAGGTGATGAAATTATGGAAAAGGCGGCATTTGGCGAAAAAATGTGTTGTTTTATTAAGACAATGCCCGAGTTCACAACATCCACTATTGCAGTGGCCAAAATGTATGAATTAAAGTTCGTGTTGTTTCATCACGCACCTTACTTGCCATATTTAATTCCCTCGTACTATTTTATATTTCCAAGCTTGAAAAAAAGGCTCGGTGGTAAAAGATTTGCCGACAATGAAGAGGTAGAGTCTGCAGTTGATGGCTAGTTTATGGGGTTTGACAGTTCTTACTCTATCGTGAGTCAATTATGGAAGAACGGCAATTGGCGAAAAGGAAAGTATTGTTTCATTAAGAATGAGCGCTCCAGTTCACACATCCACTATTGCAGTGGCCAAAATTAATGAATTAAAGTTCGAATTGCTCCATCATGCACCTTATTTGCCAGATTTAGCTCCCTCGTATTATTTTCTATTTCTAAACTTGAAAAAATGGCTCGGCGGCAACAGATTTGCCAACAATGAAGAGGTGGAGTTTGTGGTTAATGAGTATTTTAAGGAGTTTGACAGTTCTTACTATTAACAGGGTATAGAAGCTATTAAATTTGTTAGCTGGAAAATGTGTATTGAGCAAAATGCAGATTATGTTGAAAAACTAAGAAAATTTTTTTCAGCTTTTTTGTGTCGTCTTTGTTAGGTCGGCTAGTTTTAGGACCGCTCTTATATATTATGTTAGTTGAAAAGTATGACTTCCAAATTATTGGCGAAATAGCAACTGATTTTAAACCCTTCATTGGCTATGAGAGGTGCAATAATGAATGTAGTCAGATCTTCTCGGAACAACCTTTGACAGCTGTTTAGGAAAAAATTAGCTCGTGTTGTGTTGCACGGCAGATCCAGAACACGTGGCAACAGATATTCCTATATCACTAATTGTAATAGATTAAGTTCCTACAGTAAAATTTGAAATCAAAACCTAAAGTTTTTGTCCTTCGAGTTATTTGAAGAACATTTTCGATTTTCTAGTGTCTTGCCAACAAAAGCTATATTTACTGTAAAGCAATTTCGACGTTCGTCACCGTTTGTGAAATGAAGAAGTTGGAAATTTATGACAAAAATTCTGTTACTAAAAGACGTAAGAAAAATTTCACCATATCCAAAAGAAAGTGTAGCGCTGAACAATTAGTTAAGATATAGTAAGCTAAAGTAAATTGAGCGCACAGATTCATAGTAATAGACAAATCATTGATTTTTTCAAACTAATATTGTGAACACAGTTAAGGTTTTAAACACAGTAAATACATTTTAAAACAAATATCTCTTAAAACTAGCGCAGAAATTTTAGCCAGGTGAACTGACCTGCACGCAGCTCTACAAAATGTGCTTTTGAGTTGGTGCAAATTGTATGTCAGAGGTGCGATCAGGGAATTGTTAGATGTAATTGAAATAAAGCACAATAAAAGAATCAAAACTACAACTTTCTGAAGTCCACATCTAAGAAAACATAGGTGGACTAGCAGTTTTTGATAAATCCAATTTATATGTGGGACTCCCTAAGAGTCATTCTCTTAATAATTATAATCAATAATTAATAATCAACTCAAAAAATCGGTATTTTTGAAGTTATAACTTTCGAAAAAATATACAATACATCGGAGAAAAATGGAGGCTTCTGCAGGCTGTTGATTAGAAATAACAGAGAAAAGATTTGCATTTTAGAAAAATTGGCAATTTGTATGGGTGGAACCAGAAGGGGTGTGAAAATGTGCTCGTTTTATTATAGTAAATGTAAGCAAATTAATGAAACTAAACAAGAGACATAAACCTAAAATTATACCAGGATAATTCAGTTATTTGTACGGTGGGTACCAGAAGAGGCGTGGTAAATCGATTTCCTTTTTTTCTAATTCTGCCGAGCATTATAAACAAATGAACTGGATAAAATTTGCGTTACTGCAGTCTAAAAATGAGGAGTTAAGTAAAAAAGTAAAATTCAGAAAATCGGCCAATTTTTATAGGATCTTTGATCTCACGAAATATTAAGACGTTTTGCTACGATTTCTTTGGCTAAAGGTTTTAAAAACAAATGCTTTCTGCAGTATTTTTTTTTTTTTTTTTGCTAAATAATTCATTTTATTAACGGCTACGGGTGAAAATTTCTGCCCTTTTCTGTAATATAATTGCGTTTTATGTATGAGTGATGTATTAATTAGTATGATATTCATACAGCCATACTTTCTATAAACAACGTTATCATGTGTTTGAAAATTGGTGAAAGTTGTTATCAAAAAAAAAAAAAAAAAAAAATCTAGATTTTTTGGCATAAATTGTTTTCGTTATAAATGAATTTAAAATGCTTTAAATCACGTTTATTCACATAAAAATAATACATTGTGGTTTCATACTTGAAGAAATCTTAAACTTTTTAGTTCTTAATATTCCACTTAAACAATTTTCTGGAAAATTCACGGGCAGCCACCATTACTTTCATTTCTTTCATTTGCTGTAAAGAATGTATTTTTTATCACCTGTCTTCAATATGATGAAAAAACCCCTTCCTTTTTCGTCGCTAAAATAGATGTTCACGGGTGAAAATACGACGCTTAACATCTCTTGGCTTCAATTCGTCTCTGAAACAGATGTTCACGGGCGAAAATGCGACGCTTAACGTCTCTTGGCTTTAACTCATAAAAAACCCAAGTTCATTGGTTTTGAATCATTCCCAATGCGTACAATCGCTTGGAGCGTAACTCCTAATACTGAAGCAAGCTATACCTAAGTTTGACAAGCAATGCCGTCAATGCAGTGTCTTTGAGGGTTTTTCGTCTTCCTTCACGCAAACGGTCGTTTACATCAAAATAACCGCCTTTACAGCGACGCAATCAATCTTGACACATTGTTTCACTTAAAGCAGCATCTCCGTAAACGTTTTGAAGCTCTCAATGAGTTTCAGTCGCCGTTTTTTTCGATTGAAAGAAAAAAATCAATACTTCCCACATATACGATTTTTTATCCTAAAATCATGCATTTCCACACAACAAAAAGAATATGACGCCAAAAGAAAATCACTATTGTGTCGAGGCGATATGTGTATCACATGTCTAAGCTTGGCTCATGGTTATGGTAGAATCGACTAGCACTTACGGGTGGCGCCATCCATTGGCAAACAGCGGGAACTTAGTTGTGCACCTAACACATTTCGATTCCCCGGTAAATGAGAAGAAGCCGCACTGAATAAAATAGTACGATGAATGTATGAAGACTGTGATATGCTTGACGTAAACAGGCAAAAATTGCTTTCGCATATCCACTGCATTACTACTCGTATTTATACTACATTTTTACGATGTTTCTATATTGAAAATAGTTTCAAAATCATTTCTTCGAGCTGTTTGCATTGTAATTGAAATATATTTCGTAAGCAATTTCCATTTAAGGGTGTAAACTGATGCGACCAAATCAAATTTGGAGTTCTAAATTATTCCTCTTACAACACAAAATTAGATTATGAAGCAAACAAATGTGGCTACATTTGAATGTTCTATAATTTGGCAACTAATTTGTAAATTTACTAGTTAAAATTCTCACAAACAACGTGAAAGCAGATTACATTAAGTCGTTTTCAAGTTGTTTAGTCATAAATAGTATGTTCACTAATATCGTATACGTGAACATACATTCTATGAGTTTTTATATCCTTTGATGTAAAGTAACTAAAACTTTAGAACAAACACTTTATTAGATAGCTTTACTACAATATCAGCATGCATACAAATGACCGTTTGTCATTACACAGAAATTCAAAGAGATATGTGGAGAAATATAGAAATAAGAGGGTGAAACCTTATAGTATTTTTATGTACTTGAAAAGAATCAAAATGTATTCACTTCACTTGCCTTAAAAATAGTTATGGATCAAATTTTCTACGTCTCTCTGCATTTTGCACTTATTAAAGACTAAACTCTTTGCAAAATTATATATTTGGCTGGAGGCCGTCTAGGATAGAACATTCTGCTATTGTAGGTCGCACGTAAAATGCAATTCCATGCACCTTTCGCGACCTTTGTGCTCCTTCACCAATTTGTCAAGAATGTGACAATATTTTAGAATCTATCAATATCGAAGAAGTATTGGTCGCCAGACTCTATGTTGACGATCGAGTTAATTTTCGGAGACTTTTCACACTGAAATGTACTACAATGTAATTGGTCAACCCGTGATCCATATGACGAAGATACTCTCGCTTAACGTTGATTGGTTCATAAATTCTTAGGGCATTTTTTTTTTTCTTGTAAATTTATTATATTTAACAAACTTAATACAAATTATGCCTCAGTGCTTCATGGCATTATAGAGGCCAGCTGGCATAATAATTACATTTTGCTCTAGAATAGTCCCAGTCAGATTCATTTGCGTCTAGGTAAATCCACGATTTTGCGCAACACAGATAGACGAATAGGTCTGATATATAACGTAGACGATTTCTTGCTAGTAGAGTGTGTGTGATTTTTTACTAAATAGCTCGATGTGAGTGCTGTCCCACAACTAGATAAAAAGACACAAAAAAGTTGAGACAAATTTTCTTTAGTTTTCAACATTATCGCCTTTTTCCAGCTAAATTCAACAACTTCTATAACGTGTTATAGTAAGAACTGTCAAACTCCTTAAAATAGCCATCAATCGCAGACTCCACCTCTTCAGTGTTGGAAAACAACACTTTCTTTTTTGCCAAGTGCGGCCTTTTTCCATAATTTCATACCTAAACGCTGTAATAAATTAGCTTAACATTCGCCGCTGATGGTTTATTCTTTCAGAAGCTAATCAATAGTAATAATCCTATTCACATCTCAAACAAAGAGACGCCATGACCTTGCCGTCTTTGCCTTCTTTGGTCACGGTTTTTCCACTGCAGTCCGCTGCTTTGATTATCCCTTTGTCTATGGTGTGAAGTGGTGGACCCATGTCTCATCCATGGTTTTAAATCAACGCAAAAGTTTGGCTTTATTGCGGTGAAATAATGTCAAATACTTTATCTGAACATCTTCTCGACGCTGTTTTTGCTCTATTGACCCATTTTGCGCACAGCTTCGATAAATATACGATGTAGAGCACATTTTGAATTGCCTATCATTTCAGCTAGCTCACGCACTTTCAGCCGGCGGTCATCCAATACCATTTTGTGGATTTTCTTAACCGTGTCTGGTGTGGACATCTCAATCGGTCGACCACTACGGTGTTTGCCTTCGCAGCTCGTACGGCCCCGTTTAAACTCTGCTACGCAATATTTTACAGTCGTAAGTGAAGAAGCAGACTCCCCCAAAGTAGAATCTAGCTCGACTTTAATGTTGGCTGGACTGAAACCTTTCAAATGGAAATATTAAATTACGTGACGGTGTCCAGAATGCATGTTTACAAATTCACTGAGATCGTTTATTTTTGGTGGCTCAAATAAAAATGCTAAAAAACTTGGCGCCTTGAAACTTAAAACATATGTTTAATAAGGTTGGCACTTTTCACCAAAATGTCTTTTTTTTTCAAACTACTGACAACATCTGCTCGTCAGGTCGGTTAAGTAGCATTTGTTGACGGGCATTAATGCTTTCTTAATGTTTTCTTTCCAGTTTGAAATTATTAGTTTTGTCGATGTCGGACTACAATTTGATAAATTCATCCATTACATCAAAAGTTATAGCTGTCAATGTTCACGTAGTGCCCCATAGGAACCGATACTTTGTTTTTTGAAACTAAATTTGTTTTCTTTATCCTTGTTTAATATTAGTTCCATTTTCGCTGACATTTTCTAGTACTGGCCAAGTCTGTAGTAACATCTCAGAGTTTTCGTTTGACAATCAGCGTACGTAATGCATAACTTTTGTTAAACTCTTGTTAACTTCGTGCTAACTGCGATTTTATATTATTCCCGCGGGGATGTCGAAAATATTAAATGATAAGCTGTGATTCCTTCCACAACACTATTCGAGGTAAATGTTTCAATAAGATTTTTGTCGACATTTCCTCAAAATAAAAGTGCCCATCAGCAACATCCCACAAAGTTTCGCATGAATACTAAATTCGGATAAGGCTCCAAAAATGTTTAAGGCAGAGTCTAGAGTCTTCACCCTGTGTTTTTTTGCAGTATAAATATTTAGTTCATTTATTTAGTTCACTGTTTGGTTAACAGAATTAAACTGCATTGATAAGGTAGAATCGAGCAGGATAGAAAAGACTTCAGTCTTCCAAGTATCACATCACCGAAAGCATTTTGTATAAAAGTATATGAAAACGCAGTATTTGATGCATACTTGAATTGGCTTTCTTAACACAGGACAAAAAATATACTTATAAAATGTTATGCCTTTTTTGTTCTGGAACTCAGGTTCCAATTCATTATAGACGATCTGGGGAGAGCTTAGGCTCAATTGAGGGTGTTGGAAACCAGGAGATATGAGTTCCTATTCGTACTCTGTATCTAATTGGCTTACGAAAAGTTTATACTTTGTGGCAAAAAAGAAGGTTGAGGATCTGACTTACATTGGTATTTACTCAAACGTTAAGGACGGCTTGCGACGTGGTTCTGGTGGTTGTTGAACTGCAAAGAGGCTCGTGTTCTCGGCGACCCCAACCACGAAACCTCTGTGTACCGCTGGGTTGCCTCCTATGCAGTACAAATAGTGGGGTTATTTTTAATTTCATGGTTGGATCGGTGGGCTTTAAATCATCTAACAATAGTTTATTTTATCTAACAATAGTTTTATTAAATTATTAGGATAACTGTAGTTATTCAAATAATTCATTTTGATTCATTTTAAAAAACAATTCATAAAATTCAATGAATAATAGATCAGAGGTAATTATATAAAACAATACTTGCATTTAAATCATCGAGTACGACATATCGTGTTTGGCAGCTAATGCATGCTCAACAAGCCATCGCCACCGGTCCTTAAAATATTTGTTTTCAAGACTATCAGTAGTCATCGTTCAGAATAAACCAGGATAGGTTACGGTCAAAGTTTTAATGAAGTGTTTCATACAATAAATATAATAAATAATAAAATTTAATGTTTTTAATTTTGTTATTTTTGATATTTAGTCATTCCGAACGCAATGGCACATACAGTTGAACTAGTCAGCAATTGAATTGAATTTGCTACGCTCGCCTCCCAAATACTACTATTATTGTGATTAGCAACTCACACTATTCGTAAAATAAAAAAAAAACAAAAAATTAAATATTTGATATCCATAAAAAATAATTTTCCTACTTTATTTTCATGCGCATTAACTTTTAATTTCCTTATTACCTTTAGATTGATAATTTTCCTCTATACCTCTCATTCCCATTCTCACTATAAGCATCCGCTTTATCTTAGGGGTAGTTTTGTTCACAAACACTTAAGAACAACCCGCACACACCCATAGACACTACGCCCAGAGACCTGCCGTTGCCACTATCTCCACCACAATACAGTGACTGCATTCAAACCTATCGCATGCTCATACATACACACACACACTCAATTGACATGATTTTTTCATTTTGTTTTTGTTGCTCTGCTGTAATGTTAAGTGTCTGACGTTGGAATAGTAAAAGCCAGAAAATTATTTCCGCTTTCTTGGGTTGGAGAAATTTTAGTGCGATATAAAAGCAAAAAATGTTTAACATTTTTCCCTTTCGCTCACTAACCTCATCAGCCCCGCACTGCTAGGAATTTATGGTATCGCTGCTGCACCTCAGAATATTTCCTTCCATCAGATGATTTCCCATCCCGTTTTACGCTTCGGGCAAACATTGTAAGCCATAATTTAACATAAAGAGCTATTTTATAAAGCATTTTATGGTCATTGTAAGCACTTGAAATTAAAATTGAGATCTAAAGTGTGAACACTTTGGCAAATGGCTTTTAATAGAATGTCAACAATGGCACTGACAACAGCCAGCGTGATTATATTTACGTCTATCTGCTTACAGAAATATTAACATAAATATTGAGAAAATAATAAGTTCATCAAAGTGGAAAAACGATTAAGTGAAAAGTTCAACTACCAAGATCCCATGCTGTAATTTATGAATATCTACCCATTATTTTTTTTCCACTTTTCTTATCATAAATTTTTAAATTGAGTTCAAAACAAACTCAGTGCGAATCACTTTATTTCTTTGAATACTTTTTGTTGGAGACCATTTCAAGAGGCAAATTCATTATTATAATATTTGTATAGGACTCGATTTAATGTGGGGAGGCTTTATGTTAAAATTAAAACAAGGCAAGTAGAAACGATGCGAGACGACTTTTGACACCATTGACCCCTAAGGGTCATTTAATGGCAACCCTTTTGTCTCATATATTAGGACAGAAGCATTAGCATTTGCTCGACTATGAGTTTTTTTGCTATTCGATGGGCCGGAATGAAATTGTTAAATCCTGTGACATAGATCATTATCTTGTCACGAAACAAACGATGTTCTTTGGCACGGAGAACATTTAAAGTTCAAAGAATTAGTTCTGGGCTTCCGATTTTCGAAATTAAAGTATTAATTATTGTTAAAGTATTAAAGTATAGTATTATAGTATTAATTATTGTTAAAAAGCACATTAGGTATGCAGATAAATCTGAAGGGTTGAATTATTCGAATAATTAAAGAGACTTTGACGTGCGACTATATGAAAAGTTAGGCAAATATAAGTCATTTAATGCAATCGATTCTAATTATGCCATATAGAATCCGGCAGTCTTATGCAATTAAGGCTCTCCGGCCGGCGAAGTATTTTTTTTACCACTCAGACTTGTGCACACGCTCTGATGGAAGGCAAGGACGGCTTAAAATTTTTCTGAAAAGTTGAAGACAAAAATTTGAAATGAAAGATGTTCTAAGTCCAAATAACGTCTTATAACTACTGCAAGCGGAAACGGCGTCCAAAATGAAGGCAACTAAACTATCTCCAGACAAAAAATCGAAAGCCATGGTAGCAAGTGGAAGGTGCGTTTCTTGAGTAAAGAATACGCGAGTGATGCATGAGATAAACATAGACTCCAATCGCCAGGCAGACGGCAACATATGTAGTACACGAGATATTGGTGGTGCGGCGGAAAAATTACGTTATCAAATGACAGAAAATCTAGACATCATTGAACTTCATATTTCAGAGACAGCAACTGAAAACTTTATCAATTAATGAGACAAATTGCTACTAATTTTGATTTTCATGGGGCAGAAACACACATTGCTCGCTCGGTGGTAACTGAATCCCGTTCTCGGGCAAGCCCTCGGTGTATCTTAGCAAAACGATTCTGCGTACGCGGCAATGCTGCAGCTAATTGTGACGAATGCTTTAAGGGAATGCTGGGACGCACACCTTCATTTTGCACATACGAATATGGATGTAGAGAGATCGTTAATGCGAGGTTACAATAAGGTAGAGGTAAATATTTGAGGGCCGAAATTTCTACCAAATAAATGGTAAAGGTTACTGCACTGGACGCCAACGCAGTCAAAAAAAAAAAAAAAAACATCTTGTCTCTGTTACTCTAAGTATGCTGCAAATATGTACGGAGAACAGCCATAATTTGCTATCTCCGGAAAGCAATACAGATGAATTTTCTACGATGGTATAGTCTGTCCATTGGTCTTCCAAATCGAGGTCCAAATAGCCACGCGATAGCCTTCCTGCAGTATTGTTTAAGACAAATGCTAATGAGCTTATAATAACATGAGTCGGCTTAAAGAATGATTGTCTGATTGTTGGCATCTGAAATTATTATAATATGTGTTTAAAATGGCTATTCAAGTCTATATTCAAGTCTATACCACTTGATGTGGAAAGATTCTATCGACTGTGATGTATTATATGACATTCTAAAAGCTTCTCTAACTAATCTCATATTATTTGGTCAGTGCCGTTATTGTCTTAGCAAATCCACAATTACCAGGAATTCACACTACGCCACACCTAGCAGAGGGGAAAAAAGATTATAAATATCTTCAGTCTGTATGTAGGCTATAAAATTATCTTCCATAGTGTGGAACGGGAGACATTAGGAGACATTGCAAACATGTTCTACTTATTCATCAATAAATTATTTCAGCCAAGAGATTAGTCAAAGAGTATTGCAGGTTAGTGCTGTTATAGATTAAGCAAGCCTTTTAATTACAAAGCCTTGTTTTAATTTATAAAATTACAACTGTGCCTAAGGTTAGACCCACCAAAGTTATAACGTAAGCGAATAAATGCGTTCAGGAAGTGGTTCGTTGAAACTTTTCCCGTCAAATATATGAGACGAAGATTTATTTCTGACTTTTCGACAATTTTTTTTTTTTTTTTGACTTTTCTATTATATAAAAAAGAAAGCTTAAAATAATTTGTATTTTCTACAAAAAACTACAACATTTAGTATAGAGCGTAGGACAAAACAATGTGGCAACCAAGCGCTGAAAAAATGGCTCTTGAAAGTTTACATTTTTGTGCAGAAAAATTAATGCTTCAATAAATTTAGAAGTTAAATTTTTATTATCAAAAATTTGTTATCAAATAAATAAAAATAAGAAACAAAAATAAAAATAAAAATTAAAATTAAAAATTAAAAATATAATTTTAATAAATGTGGTATAAAAATTATATTTTTAATTATATTTTTTTTTTTATAAATGTGATATAAAAATTATATTTTTAATTATAACATTTTTTTATAAATGTGGTATAAAGATTATAATTTTAATTATAATTTTTATTGTAATTTTTGTTTAAATAGGTTATGCAAGGATCTTCTCTATCAATCAAAAATCAATTGTGAATTGATAAGTTCATCTAATTAATTTCATACAATATTTTGGTGTTTTTGATCAATATTTTGAAAATAATAACATAAACTTCGAACCAAACCATTTATTGTTGATTTCATTACAAATATTAAAACCTTTATTATAAAGTAATTAAAACTAGCAACCAATTTTTATGAATTCGCAAATCGAATGCAATTTTAAATAGTAGTGTAGAACAGTAAGAATTGTAAATATAAATAAAGATCTCCACTGCTATGTTTTTACTTGCAAAATGGAATAAAGAAACAAAAAAATAATTCAATTACCATCAGTGTATCCTATCCCAAACTGCACCAATTTTCGCAAAAAAAAATATATGTAGCATTTTCCTGGATTTTTTTTAGCATATTTTAGCTCTTTTTTTGGTAAATTTGTAGTTTCTTCCATTACAAAGTTCTAACAGCACTGTTAAGAATTTACGTATATTAATGCACATATTGGTTCTCTACGTATTACTACTGGGTTCCAAATCGCCGATTCAAGATCTGAGTTCGTCTTTGTTCTGGTGGTTTGAGTGTTATATAGAAAATTTATTTAAAAGCAGAGAAAGTTGCTCAAGTTTCCACTTTTAAAACACCATACCTGCATTACGTTGTTTTAAGGAATTTTCCCATATCTTCAGGCACTTTTACGTTCATTTTTTAGAGAATTTTTTCAGGAATTGAATCTAAGAAATTCTGAAAATGTGAGCTATTTCTACAAAATATAACGAGTTATCCATTTTTCAAAAGTAGAGTTAAATAAAACACGCATAAAGCTATGATTTCGATGAAACTTTTATTTCATTATAATGACCGCCTTCGGATTGGTTGCAGCAATGGATCGTTTTTGAGATAGTTTTCGACCACTTTTTCCCACATTTTGGGCGGTATATCGGCGATAACTTGACGAATGTTAGTTTTCAAATGAACCAACGTTTGGGGATTATCCACGTAAACATAGTCTTTAACGTAGCCTCACAGAAAAAAGTCTAACGGCGTCAAATCGCATAACCTTTGTGGCCAATTGACGTCGCCAAAAAGTAAAATTACGCTTTCTGAAACCTTCTCATGGAATAAAGCCAAAATCGATCGTGTTGTGTGGCCCTTGGCATCGTCTTGTTAAAACCACATATCGTCAAGTTAAAAGTCTTCAAATATAGGCCAAAAAAAAGTCGCTCTGAATTGACGGTAACGGTTTCTCAAGCGTCATTTTCTACAGAATATAGACCAATAACACTCCAGACCATAATTCGCATCAAACAGTCACTTTTATCGCATGCCGTGGCATTTCCATAACCACATCTGGGTTCTTCGAGCCCCATATGCGATAATTTTGCTTGTTGACGTAACCACCGAGCAAGAAATGAGCTTCATCGCTGAAGAAAATTTTGTTCGAAAAATCAGCATTGACAGCGTGCTGCTGTAGCATCTGATCAGCATATCTACGGCATTGTGAGTGGTCAGCCGGCTTTAATTGTTGCGTGAGTGGGTACTCTATATTAATAGAGGGGCAAATCCAAATGCAAAATATGCCATAATGAGGCGTAAGATAGGACCAATTGCTGAGAACGTCGTGAAATCGACAAATTGGAATTGTCCGCCACAATTTTACTAACAGAAGTGATAATTTTTGCAGCGCGTTGTACATTGCGATGATGCAAAGGCCTGACTAGTCTCCTTAAATTTCTTTATAATCCTGCCAATCCGTTGCACTGTAGATAGATTATGACGACCATAATCACATAATAATGCTCGAGAAGTGTCCACTTTTGAGTCACCACTATTGTAGTAAGTTTTAATTATTTTTACGCGTTCTTCGGCTACAAAACGATACAAATTCGTAAATGGCATACCTTTCACCAAATAAATAACACTTTAGATGACAGGTATTTGACAACTGACAACCTTGACAGAGCGGAGGTTTTGCAACTACTAATTTGATAACCCATACAAATTAAGACTCAAGATATCATTTTTGTAGACAAGTGAATGACAATAACAAATTAATAGAAACTAGGCATTCATTTTTTTCGATTTATAGATTATTATAACCGAAAAATGACAAAGAGAAATAAACATTCTTTAGTTTGAACTTTATTTTAGGAATGTCAGTGCTATGAATGTTAATTAGTAAAGGGTGTCCCAACAAGAACGCAAGATTTAAATTTGGCGCCATTCGAAGTGTCATTGTTTGACATTTGAACAATTGTTATTGTTTGCTAGTAGAAAGTACGAGGTTAGTAAAAGTGGAGCGCTACACGAATGAACAACGCATTCTCATTGTGAAATTGTTTTACCAAAATGGTGAAAGTTTTGCGGCTACATTTCGCAAATTGCGATCAATTTGGGATCAAAATAATACTCCAAAAGAGTCAACTGTAAAGAGATTAATGGATAAATTTGCCAAAATTGGGTCTTTTAGTGATATAGAGACAACAACGCGTCTTCGACCAAGTCGATCGACCGAAAATGTCGCAGCTGTACGTGATGATGTGACTCAAACTCCATCCACCTCAATTCGACACCGAGCTAAGCAAATTGGTGTCTCCAAATTTTGACGAAATAGTTGCATCTTCATGCATACGAAGTTCAATTGACTCAGGAACTGAAGCCAGCTGACCATGGACAGAGAAGGGAGTTCGTTAATGGGGTATTGGACACAATAACATTGGATATTGGAGACAACATGAAAATGCTGATTTTGCCGATAAAATCATCTTCATTGACGAGGCCCATTTCCATCTTGATGGTTTCGTCAATAGGCAGAATTGTCGCATTTGGGATGAGGAAAATCCTCGAGTGATTCACGAGAAGCAAATGCATTCTCAACGTGTCACTGTGTGGTGTGGATTTTGGGCTGGAGGAATTATTGAGCCTTTTTTATGAAAATGAGGCATGTCAAGCGCAAACAGTCAATGGTGTTCGGTATCGTGAAATGATAATCAGTTTTTTCGTGCCTTGAATTGAAGAAATGAATGTGGAGGGCATGTGGTTTCAACAAGACGGCGCCACATGTCAAACAGCCAGAGAACCGGTTCAATTGCGGCATCAGTCATTTCCCGGTCGTATTATTTCGCGTTTTGGAGATCAGAATTGGCCGCCTATATCGTGCGATTTAACACCATTAGACTTTTTTCTTTGGGGGTTTTTCAGGTCGATGGTGTACGCGAATAAGCCGACGATGACTCAAGTCTTAAAAGAGGAAATTGGACGCTGCATTAATGAAATACCGCAGCATTTACGCAAAATGGTCATTGAAAATTTCATTAAAAGATCGCGTGTGCGTCAGCGAAGCCGCGGCCACCATCTGTTCGATGTGTTGTTCCATACATATCCTCATTCTGTCTGCTTTATGATATAATAAAGTTTCACGATTTTTTTTTTTTAAATATCTGTGTTTTATTTAAAATTTAAATCTTGCGTTCTTGTTGTTACACCCTTTATATTTGAAAATGTTGTTGCTGTAGTATGAAGTAGAACAAATTTATTGGAAATGAACGCATTTCTTTTCATAGATTTTGGCACTTTGAACAGAAAAGCGCAAACGATATCAAAGTGTAAAATTTATGCTGGATAAAAGGTGATATTTGTTTGGACTAAAAAAAGCGTACTGCTTGTCAAATTTGTTTTGTTATTTGATCTTTATAGGGGTTCGTAGGGGTTTCTCAGCATTTGTACCGAAAAGAGTGGTTGTGGAAGATCTATACAAAAAATATTTTTGTGATGCATAGAGCAAACATACATCTTCTTTTGCCTTCTATATTCGACTTGGAAATATTTATCACAAACAAGCCATATTTTATGTAAACGCATAATCTTGTGAGAAACACGAGTTAAATTCTTTCAACTAATATTTTTTGCCCGTTTTTCGTTTGTGTCGCTTATTTTATATTATGGATGTTAAGGAAATAAATGCTAAGCAAAAAAGTATTTGTAAATAGATATGCAAAAGCTTCCTGTATATAAAACAAATAAAATTTAAGAAAATTTAATTTTGGCTCTAATTACGGGCTTAAGTTTAGGAAAATACAATACCTCATATTACATACATTCTACATAATTGTGGCGTCCCACAGTGTATAACGAAATAATGTTGTTTAGCAGTAACGTAATCATCAAAACTCTCTGAAATCAGATCTATCAATTGTGATTTTCCCAAACCATTTTCAGGATTTCAATATAATCGGTTTAGTCAAAACGTATTGATGTACATCTGGCAACAGAATTTACGCTAAATTGTGTTATCAACGCAAAACATCTAACGTATTAAATTTTCAGTTCAATGTTACGTACAGAAAGAAAAATTGAATTTATATCTAAAACGTTTCCCCATGACGATAAGCCTTTGCCAATTAAAGCACTGCAGATTATATCACAGCCCTCTCCCTCCTCAAAAAAAAAAAAAAAAAAAAAAGAAAAAATAAATGTGAACTGAAATTTACTTTAAATTGTATTAAAACTTTGCCTTTTTTCGGCTAGAGTGAGCATCCGCTCAAATTTCACCTTACTTTTCATGCAGAAGAATGGGTGACTACCGGAAGAGCACAGGATACGCAGGAGTATAATATGAACGAGAAAAAAAAACATTCACAGTGCACGAGCATAACACACTATGACTTTTTTACATTAAAACGCCTCAGGGGGCAATTACAACTTTCGTGGAGCTCCAATTACTATTAAATTTTCTGACAGCAATTCACAAAGATGATGCGATGTTGCTGGCGATGATGATGATGATGGTGGTGATGAAAACTTTTTGTCCCAAAAAAAAAAAGGAGACTTGCAAAGAAAGAAATTTATACATAGTATATTTCTGTAATTTATATGCAAACACCGGGACAAAGGAAGTCATTTTCTCTTTTTTCGTACGCCTTCGTTTTATGCTATTGCCTACCTACACAGCTATTGCCATTACGGCGTGAGAAAACAGAACGCAATTGGCACAAAAAAAAGGAGGAAGGAAACCAAATGGTAAAAGTTTTTTTTTTTCATTTTCGTACACACCAATTTTCGCACTTACCAATTTCAACGAGAAGGAAAAGTAGCATTTTTGTAATTATTAAAAATATTACACCCGGGTAATGAGATGAAGTAGTGAATTCAAGTTTGTGAAGCTTTATAAAGAATTCAAATTGATCAAGTTGCGCTGTTAAGTTGTCGCAAATATTTCAAACATAAAAGTGCATTACAACAACTAGCCCAAATGCACAATGGCTGATATATACATATAAAATACTTATTGGGGGTATTCAAAACCATGTGAATACCGTATGTTGATCTTTTCTTTAAAAAAATGGATAATTGGTTTTCTTCTATGTGAGATTAGTGTGCAGCCAATTTCTCTACGTATCGCTATCAGTATATCAGCAGTCGTACATCCCATAATTCATAAGATGCCTATGTACAGGGTGGCGCAACCGAACGTGCATATTGCATCACCTTTTTTTGCGGGGTAGAAAAGGCGCGGGCGGGGGGCGCCTACATCGTTGGGTTGGCGGGCTCATGGAGTTTTAGTCGCTATGAATCACTTCGACGGGAAGCGTCGCGCATTTTGCGTGCGCGCATTTTACGAAAACTCTCGTTCATATATTGCTACTAGGCGACTATATTGTGCTGAATATGGACTACGGCGAATTAGTGAAGCTCCGAGTGCTAATTTAATTAAAATATGGGTAAAGCGTTTTTAAGAGACCGGTTCAACATTTAAACCACAAGCAAATGGCCGCCCAAGAACATCTAGGAACGAAGACAATGTTGAGAGAGTTATGGAGTCAGTACGAGGAAATCCACAAATGTCGACTCGCAAGAGATCGTCTGTCTTAAAATTATCGCTACGAAGTTTGCAACGACTTTTAACATTGGATAAGCTGCAAATAACACAAGAATTGAAAGAGTCTGACTTCATAGTAAGGCTCGCATTTGCTAATGAAATGCTTAATCGATTTTCCAATTTTGACAATATCCTTTTTTCTGACGAGGCTCATTTCCTTATGAATGGGTTCGTAAACCGTCAAAATTGTCGTTACTGAAACAGTGAAAATCCCAAAATCAAACACCAGAAACCATTGCATAGTCCTAAAGTGACAGTATGGGCAGCAATAATTGGTCCTTTTTTCTTCGAAAATGCGCGTGGCCAAAACGTCACGGTTAATACGGAACGCTGTGTTGAGATGTTGGACGGATTTTTGGCTCCAGAAATTGAAAGTTCGAGAATAGTGAATTCCAGAACTTGGTTCCAACAAGATGGAGCTACCTGTCACACATCAAATGACTCCATGGCGGTGGTGAAGCAGATGTTCCCTGGCAGACTGATTTCGAAAAGAGGTGATATCCCAGACTTGACGCCTCTTGACTTTTTTTTGTGGGGATACCTCATACAAAAAGTCTACAGTAATAATCCAAGAAACATCGTTCAGCTCAAGGAGAATATCCGTGGTGAAATGGCAGCTATTACACCAGTATTACTGAATTAAGTTTTCAATAATTTTCGTTTGCGGTTAGAGGAGTTATGTCGTAGAGAGGGTCACCATTTAGATGATGTTATTTTTAAAAAATAAACTCCATTTATTACTCTACAATGCCTTAGATTTACTTTAACCATACCTTTTGTATTTATCTTTTAATCTATTTTTTAAATGTGCACGTTCTATTGCGCCACCCTGTATTTATTTAAAATTTGAAATTGCCATTTGCCCTGCAATTCCTCAGACAAAATAAATCTCCTGGTGTCATTATAGAGGATTTTGCCCTGCACGAAAAGAGAAATGGCTAGATTGTAAAGAAATTGGAAGAGGCTGGAAGCGTTACAAATGTGGTCAGACCTGTGCATCATCGCAATGTACGCACTGGCGAAAATATCGCCTCTGTTAGTCAAAGTGTGGGGGATAACCTGAATTTCAATTTAGAGCGCTATGGCCGTCTGATAACTGACTATTTTTTGGACTGCAATTGAAGATTATGAACTGGATCAAATGTGGTTTCAAGAAGACGGTGCCACGAGCTACACAATACGACCGATTTCGGCTTTATTGCATGAGAAGTTATCAGAAAGCGTAACATCATGTTTTGCTGACGTCAATTGGCCACCAAAATTAGGCGATTTGACGCCGTTAGACCTTTTTTGTTTAATTATTTGTTAAATTATTTAACTTTACTTTTGAAACCGAAAAATCGAAACCCAGTAATTTGTTCCTGAATTTTGTGTTTGTAATATCTTAATAACCAGAGGATACATGGGAAACCGAATACCCTTTTAGAATACCCTACGCACAATTAACTTAGCAATTAATGACATTTTATATCACTACTGGCATATTGCATTTCTATTGGTATTTAAACATAGAATTCCAAGTTTGTGTTTTATCACAATTTCGATTGCAAATCTTTTAAAGTGTTTGTAAACATTTGAAACAGAAATTCAAATACTACAGCATAAAAGTGGTATTTTCCGAATGGTCTGATAATGCTTATTTTAAATGCGTCCTTTGGCTAATTGAGGTCTCATGTGGTATGTCTACATATTTTTTTAGGCAGTAGTTGGAATAGTATATAATATCCATAACCCATAGTACGTAAAAAAGATTTCCAAAAGCATTAGTTTTCTACACTCCTTCAGTTCATCACACTAAGTGGCATTTCACAAACTTGGAGTTTTGGCCACTATCCTGTGTACCGTCCATAGAATTCATCCATTTTTATTGCATAGAGTTTTGGTCGCTGTCCTGTGTGCCATCCATTGAGTTCACTCAAGGGGATTAATATGAGAACCGTCCCAAAAAGTTGAGGAAAATGTTCTTTAGTTTCAATAGCTTCTACACCCTGATCATGACCTCGCCCGCAGATGGAACCGTCTTCGCCACGATTCTCCGATTCCAGTCCAGTCCATGGATATAAATCGACGCAAAAATTCGGTTTTACTGCGGTAAAACATCGCCAAACAGTCTACTGAAATGTCTTTATGACGCTATTTTTGCTCTATTAAAGGCAAGCGCGGCACCCATCTTGCACACAGCTTTCTCATCTTTAAGTCTTCGGTCAATAAGCGAAATATAGCACTTTTTAAAATGCCTATCATTTTAGCTATCTTACGCACCTTCAGCCGACGATCATTCACTACCATTTCGCAGATTTCCTTAATTGTGTTTGTCATGGACACTTCAATTGGTCAACCACTACGGTGTTCGATTTGCAAGCTGGTACGGCCTCGTTTAAACTCTGCTACCCAATATTTTGTAAACGTAAACGAAGGAGCAGATTCCCCCAAAGTAAAATCTATCTCGGCTTTAATATTGGGTGGAACGACACCTTTCAAATTGAATTATTGAATTTCATAATTTCATAATTGAATTTCAATTTCTTCCACTGAGGTGGTTTCAAATACTGTTGGTGGTTTCAATAAAAATACTAAACAACGTGGCGCCTTGAAACTTAAAATACATATATGTTTTATAAGGTTGCCATTTTTCACCAAAATATTTTTTTCAAACTGCTGCTGCCATCTATACGGCAGGTCGGATAGTTTTTTGAATGCCATCGTAGCCATTCTATACCTTTCAAAAGCATCCATTGTGGAACAGTTTGAATTTAAAATATACTTTCCGGTGAAATTAGCATAAACTCAACGTAAATCTTCAGTATTGTGTAGATTTCAATAAAACGGCTATTGAAAACCTCTCCAAAACCCACACGAGCATTATACCAACCGAAATTTACTTACTGTTATCCAAATTTTAGTAGAGTTTTGGTTTATTGATGCGAGTACATACTATAAAAAACGCTGAAATGCTTATATTCACCCAATTTTAAATTTGTACACATTTCGCTTATAATACAAAACCGCCAGGCAGAAATTGTCCTTTATTGTCAAAATTATTTTCCACCAAAGTTTATAACCAAACTAAAATCTCTTTATTGCATGAAAATCCTACACTGTGCCGCATCATAGGCACATCCGAATTGCCTATTATTTGCTATTTCTTCTTCCAAATAAATATTCACTTACGTGAGCCAATGGAAATATTAGCGTGAAATCCCAATTCCCACCCATCGAAATAACAAAAATACATCCATACAATGTGCGCGATGCTTCCGAACTGTACTTAAGCTTAAAATAACCACAAAAGAGTCCCAATAGGGCCATGTACACCAGCCATTTGTACAGTTGAGCAGAAACGGCACAATTCACCGAGGTACTGCAAGTGAAATGTTGAAACGCCACAACGCCAAGTATGGAATATAATTGGTTACGGTTGCATTTGCATTTTCGCCCCTTTAATAAACAATTTGCATTAAATGCAATCATTATGACTGTTCACAGTACGTACAAGGATTATTTTCAACAATTTATGCAAAAATTCAATGATGTAGTGAAATGTGAAATTGAATTTTAGCTACTGATGGCAAGAGAGAGAGGGAAACGAAGAGGAAGCCACAGCCATTGAAGAGGATGAAGGGCAAAGCACAAATCTTGGTTGAAATGAATGGCAAAGTGTTGCCTGGGTTTATGTGACATTTTGTCACCTTGCCAAATTAGAATTTATTACATACATTAGAGCAGTAACACATTTGCCAAAAACCACTTGATGCTCTCACACATAAGGGAACTTAATCATCTATATGAGTCATCAATTTTATTCACTGCACTTAATGATGAAATATATAATAATATAAGTACGAGTACGTACTTACGTATGTATACCCATATGTTGAAAAGAATAGCTGAGCATTAAATTCACCGCATGTGTGTTCAACTGTGGGCTTATCATACATAATAACACATCGGAAGTGGTGGGCCGCTTATAGGAAGACATTAATTACAAAGACAAGAATTTTATATTAGGTCATAATTTGATAGTTTTCGAATAGCGGTGTATCTGCCTATATATTGCAACACCTCCCCCCCATGTCAGTCATTTTGTTACAAATGTGCGGTGATGTCTTCGACTGGGAAAATGACTTACAAACAGGGCTTTTTACAGACACCACTATTCTAATAGTGGCTTATACTTTCTTTGATATGTGTAATCTAAACTAACTTGATAATTCATACCTATAGTTACAGACTAGGAGGAATTCTCAAACACTAATAGGACATGCTTATAGGAAGCTATGCTTATCGGTCATTCTCCCTCTCTGGGAGAATATAGCAGCAAATTTTGAACAAGTATCAAGTATCTTTTGATCAAATGTGTTTTACGACTTTTTAAGTCGATTGAGCAATGTTCGTCTGTCTGACTACATAGTATAGGAGTACATGACATCTATACAGACAATATCGACAAATTTTTGAGAATAAATATGGGCCGTATTGCCACACACATCCCTTCTTATAAATTTTTCGACTTTTCGAACTTCAAACTTTCCTCTAAAATTTCCAGTTGGTAAACTGTAATAACCTAAATTTATGTCAACAATTTTGGTTGATAAAGCATAGTAAAGCTTGAAAAAAGTTGATCAAGCGATCACCTTCCTTCTGGTAACTCCCATATACATATATGACCGATAGAAGCCATATATTTATACGAGGTGTGTTCAAAATATAATGTGAATTTTCGAATTTCGCGGGCTACGTACATTCGATTTTCGATGATTATTATTTTTTTTTGTTTGCACACTCGTCTCGAAGATATGTTGACTGTTTTACCCAAATAGCATGTTTAGTTTGTTTGTGTGAGAGGCACAAATAAGACGTTTTGCGTGTTCGTCGATTTTTTGCTATCAAAAAAATGAATCAAAGAAGTTTGCATACAATTTTGTGTAAAAAATGGAATTAAGTGGTCAAAGACACTTAAAATGTTGACAGTGGCATACGTTAAGAGGACTCTGAGTCCAAAAAAAAAAAAAAAAAAAAAAAAAAAAAACATGTCTACAAGTTGTAAAAACTTTTCACAGAAGGTTGAGAAAATGTGAATGACGACGCTCGCTCTGGACGCCCTAGCGCATCAACAACCGATGAAAATGTTTGGAAAGTGAAGAAAATTGTTATGGAGAATCGTCGAATCACAATTAAAGAAGTTGCTGAGGATGTCGGCATATTGGTTGACTCATGCCATGCAATCTTTTTGGAAATTTTGGACATGAAGCAGGTGCCAGCGAAGTTCGTTCCAAAATTGCTGAATTCGGACCAAAAACAACGCCGCATGAGCATCGCTCAGGAATTGTCGAATGACGTCAACGATGATCTAGATTTGCTTAAAGGGGTCATAACTGGTGACGAATCATGGGTTAATGGTTATGACATCGAAACCAAAACCCAATCGTCCCAATGGAAGAGTGCAGGAGAAAAAAAGACCAAAAAAAAAAAAAAAAAACACGCCAGGTTCAATCAAATGTCAAGTTTTTGCTGACTGTTTTCTTCGATTACCATGGCGTAGTGCATCAGGAGTATTACCTTGAAGTTTACGTGAAGCAATACGAAAAAAACACTCGGAATTGTTGAAAAAAACATCCATGGTTTTTGCATCATGATAATGGACCTGCTCATTCATCTTTGCTTGTGAGAAATTATTTGGCCAAAAACAACACCGTTGTCATGCCTCGGCCACCGTATTTACCAGATTTGGCCCCCTTGGACTTTTTCCTGTTCCCAGGATTGAAGAGACCCATGAAAGGACGACGTTTTCCACGATTGAGGAGATAAAAACCGAATCGCTGAGAGCTCAAGGACATACCAAAAAGTGCATATCAAAACTGCTTCGAGGATTGGAAAAAATGCTGGCACAAGTGTGTTATATCTGAGGGGGACTACTTTCATGGAGATAAAATAGAAATTGATGAATAAATGAATATTTTTTGAGAAAAATGAAGAATCAACTTATTTTTTGAACACATCTCGTATGTTCTTAGTTTCATATTATACAAACGTTTGCACTAAATTCAGTAAAATTTGACACCCTTCATGCACCTAATGCAGATAGTCCTGGGAATAGAAAAGGACGTCATTGTCACTGTCGTTATGGTGGATTACATACAAATTATGTAATGTATTCTCATTCTTAGATTCTTATAATTGATTTTATTGCACTAAATGTAAGCCAATTCAGCTAACTTTGCTATATTTCCTGCAAGTGGAAATATTCCGATTTGCCATGCTCTTTATGTTACCCAACATAAAAATCGGCCGATTGGGCAAAAACGAATGCTTGCTCTATAACTTCCAATAGTTAGAGATTACATTACAATAACAAATATCAATAATCTGTAAATTTAAACAATTTTTTGTGAATGCCTGAGTATTTTTGGTCTAGCGATTTACCACGCCCTCTTCATAAAATACATTTTATTGCATCCCATGAATATAGTACGGATGAGCTTCTCACATTCCGTGAGCTAGCGCGCATTCTACATTTAGACTCACTCAACGTTATCTACAGTTTAAAGACGATTCCGATTGTCACAGTTTGAGAAGCATCCATCAGATTTGTTAATTTCTCGGTTACTCGAAATGTTCGTTAGACACATCGAGATGACTAGCGCTCAAACAATGATAAGTGGTTGGGTTCGGAATTGAACCCACGATCATGCGAATGGCAGTCACGTATACTAAACTTCGCGCCGAGCTTGACCGCTACCGCGTCTTGGTCGGCCTTTCCAGTATCAATGGTTAATTCACATTTTAACACATTTAAACTAAATGATTTTCGCATCAAAAAGCTTTTGAAAATGTTGGAATAAAGCCAAAAATAAGGGTTGAACATTAACCCTTATAGAACCAGTTCTATTAAGTTAACGAGATCAGTCCACAAAATTCCGTAAATTTATGTAATAAATACAATTAGTCATTAAAACAAGTTTGGGAATTGCTTAATTGATGCCTGCCTGTTGGTGTTTAGAGAGGAAAAATGCACTTTCCTTACATAGATGAATTTTTATGGAAGGTAAACGTATAAGCGTGACCAAACCCTCCATTTTCAGTCTCAAAAATAAGTTTGTTATACGCATTTTGTTTTCTAAATTTGGCCCAATGATGTGCAACTGCTTGAAATATAAGTATGGGAGAAAAATCGGAAATTCGTATGGGATTTCCGTCAAATTTCATCAGGAATTATGAAGCAAAGTGGCGAACTAAACTTAACGCTGCCACAACTTACGAATCAAAAAGCTACTGAAAATGCTGAAATGAAGCCAATGGAATTTTGAATATTAAATGTGAACTAAAGTAGATTCAACCAGTTCGATAAAGTTACCGGAATCGGTCCATAAAACACCGTAAATATGTATATGTAATAAATACAATTGATCAAGTTTGGAAATAGCTTCGTGACATATTTTCGATAAAGACGCTTTGCAGCAAATTTTTATCCAAACATGTGTGCTTTTAAACATATTTTGTCGGCTTTTGGAATGAAAACCAAGCATTCTACTTTATAAAACCTTAAGTCATATACGGTTTTTATAGAAAAAAATTTTGCACAAAATGAAAAGATAAACAAGTATTAGATCGTTAAATGTAATGTGAGAAAACTAACTTTAGGCAGCCAATTCAAAAATAATTACGATAAAATTCTACTCGATTTATTTTCACAATTTCAAATCAGATTTCCCTGGTCCCACTTTAAATATTACTCTTGAATTCAAATTCCTTAATAACTTGGTTAAAAATTTTCCCATTAGAATTAGTTAACCAATTCTGCAATTAGTTTTCAATCGCTTCGAATATTGTATTCATATAGTTTTGACAATTAATACACCTCTCCAACTACTTTCTATCTACTCGTACATCGTTTCGAGTTTTATTCTCCATTTATTTATGTGTCTTCAAATTCGCTTAAACTTTCAAGGTTTCGTTAAGAACATTCTCAGACCATTTTCTCAGGAAATGTTCTCATCATGATATTTTTGCAATTATTTGCAATTTCCCTAAAGAAAGATTAAAGATAATGACTCAATATGTGATTCGTTGATTAAAACAAACTATAGTTTTAATGTACAGCCACAATCACATGGACCACAAAATTGTTTATGAACAAATGTTGGGTATAACAGAATGGAGAAGAATAAACAAATCTCTATGGCAAACTGATGTATGTAGATTGGCTGGAGAAAAATTACAGCCATTATGAAAGTTCATGAAAGGCAAAACAACATAATATGTTTGCTTACCTCTAACTCTCTATGCAATGTTTATTGGATGAATTTGTTGATAGAAAGTGTGTCCAGTAGCGAATGAGAGTGACACAAAGGCCTTCTAATGCGAAGGCGGTTCAAAACCTGGCAGACCTGAGGTATAGATGGTGTCAGTGAATTGAAAGAAATACATTTCAGTGAAAAGGAGGAGAAGCGCCGAATATCGAAGCGTTTGGAATTATTTTCTACGGGCAGCGTATAATAGATAAGAATATCTACATATTCCAGACGCCACCTAAGAAGAACAACCACAAAATTATGTGCTGCTACACCGGAAGACAACATTCAGTGTCAGCAATCAATAATTTCAATGCCAAAATTGTACAAACTGAAATTTGAATTGCTATCCTAACCACTATATTCTCCAGATTTGACTTTGGCGGCAAACAGCTGACTGGATATATTCTCGGGAGGAAGGAATTTCGTTCAAAAGGTATTCCGAAGATTTTCACAGTTTCTGCTATAAAAGGTATCAAAATGATGGAGAAGAAATGTGGGGATTGTATCGCTCTCGAAGTGGACTATGTTAATATAGCCAATTTTCTTCTTTCATCCTGGGACTTGCTGATTGGCTAAGTTTCGGCAAATGAAGTTGCAAAAATATCCATGTGGATTTAGTTCATAATTCTTACTAAATTTATAGCAACGCTGTTAGTGTTCTTCTTTAGTAGTTAGTATTAGTATTAGTTAGTTAGTATTCTTTCTATGGAAACGTAAAGGGTTTCTCAAGAAATAAAAGCAACAAGTTCGGCTTTTCAGTGTGTTGCCGTTGTTTGAGGGTGATGTACCTTTTTATGAGCTACACAGGAAATTGGACAGTTAAGGCAAAATAACTTCCAGTTTTCCTTTATCAAATCTCTCCCTCCCTCTTAATAAACCTGAAGGTCTTTCTATGTAGCAGTATTTTACAGGTCTATTCCATATATTTTAGACAATGGAAATGTCATCAGATGAACTCCGAATGACAGCTGTTTTATGGTTTATTTTATGCAGTACATATTATATATAATTCATTGGAGAAGCGAATGGAGTTGTCCCAAATCATTATCTATTTTTAAGGCTTTATTTAAATCCTTTTATCTGTTCCGCTGCTGAGCTTATAATTGCATGTGGGGGTGTACGAGATGTGTGTATTTGTAAAAGTGTATTTGTGAATGTACTTCAACGTATGCTTATCAATCTGTTTGCTTTAGTCTCCCATTCATACAAATATACAACATTTGTCAATGGTTAATGTAAACAATCAATTTTTCCAACAACAATAACAAATAATCAGGCTATAGATGGAAGGACTGACTGAGTGCTGAAGCAAAGGTGGATGGTTTTACCGTTGCCATTAGATTTATCGGTGTGAGGCGTTTCCTTTGCAACGACACGTGATACTGCTTGTGCCGTTTGAATGAATTGAGATGTAGCAAATGATTTATTAAACAGCGGTAACGATTGAGGCTGAACTATATTCAAATGAATCGATATTGTGCTGTGGCACAATTCCAGCAGTGGTTAACATACGTAATAGGAATATCTAACATGGTAATTTATACGTGATTTCGATAAAAATGCAATATTATGCGCAGCACTACAATAAGTTCAATGTCAAATAACGTTAGATTTTCTGTGTCGTATACAAGTTCTGATGGACTAAAATTTGCTTAATAGATTAGAAAACAAATTAGAAGACGAATTGTTTCAATTACGTTTTATTCTATGCCAACTTACAAAGAGATAGTGGTTCTTTTCCTATTTCTTCAACGTCACCAGCATTCACTTTTTAGTCGGTAAAGCAACTTTGAAATAAACAAAGGCCATAAGGGAGAATAAGTTGATAGACAAATCACTTCAATATCTAGCAGCGCATTAAAACCATCCACCGCAGTGTAGAACGATGGCGGGACAAAGAAGACGCCAAAAAGTTGAGAAAAATTATCTTTGTTTTTCAACAAGACCTCCTCTTAGCTCGATATCGCTTTTTCCAGCGATATTCAATAGCTTCTGTACCCTGTTTATGGTAAGAACTGAAAACTTTTTAAAATAGTCATCAATCGCAGACTTCATCTCTTCATTGTCGGCAAATATTTTTCCACCGAGCCATTTTTTCAAGTTTAAAAATACAAAATAGTCCGATTAATGACTTTAAGTCATTAATTTTAGCCATCGCAATAGTGAATGCGTGAACTGAAGCATTCGTTCTTAATGAAATAACACTTTGTCTTCCGTCAAATGCGGCGTTTTTTTCCATAATTTTATCATTTAAACGTTAGAATAAATTGATGGCAACGTTTTTCCTTTCTGAAGATAGTCAATAAAAATAATCCCATGCGCATTCTGAAAAAACAGACGCCATAATCTTTCCTGCAGAAGGAAACGTCTTCACTCTCTTTGGACACGATTCTCCAATTTCAATCCACTGCCTTGATTGTTCCTTTCCTTCTGATGTGAAGTGGTAGACCCATGTCTCATCTATGGTAGTAAATTGACGAAAAAATTCGGCTTTATTGCGATGAAATATCTTCACGACGCTGTTTTTACTCTATTGAAAGTAAGCGCGGCAACTGTCTTGCGCACCGCTTTCTTATCTTTAAATCTTCGGTCCATAAACGATGCATAGCATTTTTTGAAATGCCTACAATTTCAGCTAGTTTATACACCTTCAACTTCTTAACCGTGTCTGGCATGGACACCTCAATTGGTTAACCAATAGTACGGTGTATATTTTGGGAGCTCGTACGGCCTCGTTTAAATTCTGCTACCCAATATTTTACAGTTGTAAACGAAGAAACAGACTCCCCCAGAATAAAATCAAGTTTGGCTTTATTATTGGTTGGACTAAGACCATTCAAATGGAAATGTTGAATTACATAACGGTGGCCAATTTTTTTCATGCTTAGAAATTCACTGACGCCTGACGCCTTTAAACTTAAAATATATGTTTTATAAGGTTGCCACTTTTCAACAATATAATTTTTTTCAAACTACTGGCACCATCTCTACATCAGCTCAGCTAGAGTTTGGCCTTTATACTTCTTCATTTCTGTATTACTTTTGTACCTGTCTTGAGAGTTGTAATTTTTTCACAATTTCTTCAAATCTGGTCTAGAAAAGGTCGACTTAATTACTCTAAAACGCCTGTAACATCAAAACAAAATGTATATGGTCAATGTTTTGCAATTTATAAGGAAAAGCGCACTTACAATCTCAATTTTTTTAGCATTATTATTATTCTTAAATTATATGCCTTATAAGGTTGCCACTTTTCACCTAAATAACTTTTTTCAAGCTATACGTCACGTTGGCTAGTTTTGAAACGACCCTCGTATCTTCGGTAAAAGGCGAAAGAGTTTATAGTTCGGATGCGTAACAACTAATCGGGTACAATCATGTTTCCATCGATTTTATTCCGCTAATTTTGATATCAAAGCTGCCCCAAGCTTCGTGAGGCAATTGTCGAATATAGCAGTAGAATAATAGAAATTGTCAAGTACGGACATCATGTAAGCACTGTTTCGATTGTCCGGAAGCTAAATATTGGACGAAAACCCCACTGGATACAAAAAAAGGCATCGCACGAGTTGACGCAAACAGTCTCATTTACCGAATTTCCACCTGCGAATGAAAATTGGGTTATTTACAACAACGTCAAGCGAGAACGGCACTGACGAAAGGAAAGGAATTGTGGTCCACCCAGTTAACACAAGGCCACTCATATCGTTAGTGACTTGCCAGAAGCTTTGGAAGCTTGGTTGGAGGATTCCTATGCATTCAACCGGTAGTCTGGAATTGGTATGAAATGTTTGTGTCTATGAAGAAAGATTTTGCTGGTAAAAAATTCGTTTGAAAAAAAAACTTGTAAAAATTGATTGCTGAAGTTTTTTGCCAAGAAGGTTTCTACGGGACAGGAATATTGTAATTATAATTTGTAATTAGTATAATTATATATTTGATTAAATCGGATTACTCAAACTATGCTCAGAGAAGACCTCCAACCGGTAGCGGGGACCTGGTTCTCTTTATGGAGAGAGATTTTGTTGGTGAAAAATTGGTTTAAAAAAAAAGAAGAAAAAAAACTTCTGAAAATTGATTGTTGCAGGTTTTGCAGGTAGGGATACGGATTTCTATAAAAGGGGAATATTGGAATTACTTTGGATTAAATCGGATCGCTCAAACGCTATGCTAAGTAAAACCCTCAATATCATGCCTTTTACTACAACCTGTACTACGCAACTAAAATCAGGAACCATTATCAGCCACAATAATGAATGCTTATCGAAAATAAGCTATAAAAATTAACAAAAATTATCCAATTAAAATTTGTATGCATTATATCTCATAAATAAGAGGTAATGAAAGGCACCAACTGTTTCTGTCTGTGGCGATAGATTTTGCTGGTGAAAATTCGTTTCAAAAAAAAAAAAAACTTGTGAAAATTGTTGTAGTTTTTTGCCGGTAGGGATGAGGGTTTCCATAAGAGAGGAATATTGGAATTACTTTGTATTAGATCGGATCAATGCCATGCAAAAGCAATGAGTGTCCTTTTACTTCAACTTGTGTTATGCAACTATACATAGCAATCATTATCTGCCACAATAATGAACGCTTATCGAAAATAAGCCATAAAAATTAACGAAAATTAGCCAATTAAAATTTTTATGCATAATATCTCATAAATTAAAGGTAACGAAAGAAAGTAAAAAAAAAACATCTATAATAATTACTGAGCAAATAACAAAGATCGACTGATTTAACAATGATATTTTTCAAACAGCGACCTAAGCATTACTTTAATTTTATCTAGGACATAGACTACAGCGTAAGAAATTTTGTAGTCTTTTGTTTATTTGATCATCGAGAGTTTTAAAAATAATATTGAAAAAAAGTTTCAAATTTGTCACCTGTAGTATTGGCAAATTTTTCTTACGCTGTAGTTTATATATTATTATTAGTAGATAAAATAAAAGTAATCGTTAGGTCCCAGTTTGAAAAATAACATTGTTAAATCAATAATACTCTTTAAACAAAATGAGTGCCATCAAATTTGATGCAATTTCCAATACGCTTTTCCAATACCTGAAGTGGCAAATTTGCCACTTTTACTTCAGTATTATTTTTAAGTGCCAGCCAGATCTATGGCTGAGACAAATAAACAAAAGACTACAAACAACTACAAAGAAGGACATAAGGTAGAAAGAAATCTGGCGTTATGGCGATAAGTTTTACGCCACCACATCCTGTTTAAGAAATACACTTCCAAACATATACTCGTACACACATGGATATTATCACATATGCAAATTACTTATGTTACATTTGAATACCCGCCCAAACAGCTGTCCTTCTGTACTATTGAGCTCTTAGGCTAATGGAGCGTAGAGAAGATAATCGAAACAACAATTGAAGACAATTTAGTACACATGATTGACATTTTCGCTTTGTCATTTTTTATCCATCACTCTCAGACAGATGTTATCATGTCATCACGCTCCACTGAATAAAGGAAAAATTTATGACAATTAATGAATAATCAATCCGCCATTGTGTCTATATAACAAATATGTACGAGTACATCAATGTATTCTTCGATTTCAAATTAAAGTCAGATGATACAATCATTATCATAATGACAATGTACCTGGCAGTGGCGGGGGATGGGAGAGAAATCTCTCCCTCTATATATGTACATATCTATATATATATATATTCAGAGATGTAAACATATGTATATAAATATATGTTTAGTTGCATTGGTGGTGGTGGTAGTGCTTTATTGTGAGGCATCACGAACCCATCAACTTTTCGAACAAAAGTGAGCTGCAACTAAATCATGACCATCATCAGGAGCCACAAGGTAATTCAGAGCACTGCTGCAACACATTAAAATTTTAATTAGCAATAATGACTTCCCGCTTGCATCGTTGCATGTTGCTACGCCATCTCTCACCCATCAACATCACCTTGCGCTGCAAACGAATCTAGTGGATGGATGGTCGTTGTTTATTGGCAATGACGATGTGAGGTCATTTATGTCTACCTTCCATTATGAGGACGTTGTGTTCACTACAGTTTTTGTTCGCCGTATACAGCGTCTTGTTAAGTTTGTTCATTCGTTTGTTGCAGTTTGGAAATTTGTCAACAAAAAATCTTTAATTCTACAATGTCGGGAGAAGGATTTTTAGGTGTCAATCGAAAAATAAGTTATTAATTAGATTCCTACTGTCCCAATACTACTATTTAGCGAAACTACAGCCAAAGTAAAGGGCTTGGAATAATTAGTGGGGAAAGAAGAGCTTTTAAAATGAATGATGTATTCAATAGGAAATAGTTGATTGTAAATGCCTATCAAAGCAGATTTCAGCACTTATTTTGTTTATTTTATGTTTGTCGACAAACTTGCTATTATAGATTTTACAGACCAGTCTGCAAATTTAATTTTGTTATGATCTTTTCTTATGATCTTTTTCTATATTGAAATTCCATAATGGAGGACAATTTGTACAAGATTTAAGCATCTTTTAAATAGTTCATTACTCCCATAATTCGTAAAAAAGTTCATCAAATATGTAAAAGTTTTATGGGCAAACTACAGACTACAAAATTTCTTACGCTGTAGTTTATGCGTAGATAAGCACTACCTTTAATGTTTAGATCGATCTTTGAAAAACATGATCTTTGTTAGATCAGTCGATCTTTGTTATTAGCCCAGTAATTATCATCAATTTTTTTTAACTTTCTTTCGTTACTTTTAATTTATAAGGAGCGGAATGAAGATTCACAAATCAGGCAATTCTTCATAATAGATTCACTTATTTAAAATGCTGGTAAAAAATCAAAGTTTAATGACAGCATTTTCTTTCACTAAAGATTAAGATTAAAGATTATAGACCGAAGAGTTTTCTCCTAATATGCGGATTCATGAACAGTTATGTTTTTAAGGCAAATTTACATAACAACTTTGAAGCCATTCATTCATTCTCTCTCTGTGTGTAATTTATAGAAAAGTTTCCATATACAATCCTTCAAATTTCGCCCGATATAAAAAATACATAATTTTGTTCCGACATTTTGTTTTCGAAATTCTAAGCCAGTTCTCTGATAAATTTTACCTCCATATTAAAAATTTTATATTCAATAAGTCATATAGAAATGTTTATATAAAAACGACACTGGTATTCATTGAAAATCTTAAAAAGAGTTTCTTTAAGTCGACTACTTACTTCTTCTGATCGTATTATGTTCTTTAAAAAGTAATTTTTGGGGTACTTCATTCGTACATACAGGGTGTCCGTCGAGAAGGTATACTACTTCATTTGTTTATAATATTTGATAAAATGAAAGAGAATGTATCTTATATTGATAAATGTTTTATTTAATGTCGCAATTATGTATGGAATGCAATATCAGACAAATGTCCGTCTCTGTTAGCCTCACAACTAAGAGCCTTTTTGATCGAATTTTTCATTTCATTCTCACACATTTCACCCGGTATTTCATTAATTTCATCACGAATATTTTGTTTGAGTTGTTCAAACGTTTCTGGTTTATTCGCATAAAGCTTGCTTTTCAGATATCCCTACAAAAAGAAGTCCAGAACATTCGAATCAGGCAACCGAAGAGGCCAATCAATATCACCATTTCTTAAAATAACTTGTTGTGGAAAGAGGTCTCGCAATAATTCCATTGTAATCCTGGCTGTATGTGATGTGGCACCGTTTTATTGATATCATATCTTAATCAAGCCCAAAGCATGCAGTTGTTGCGTTAAAAAGTTTTCAATCACATCACAATATCGCTCCCCATTGACAGTTACAGTTACGCCGTTTTCAGTTTCAAAGAAACAAAGTCCAATGATTCCTCCTGACCAAATTGCACACCAGACTGTCACTTTTATTGGGTGCAAAGATGACTGATGAATAATTTGTGAATTTTCCATTGCCCAGAACCGACTATTCTGTTTATTCACATATGCATCCTCGTCACTCATTATGATTTTTTCATGAAAATCGGGGTTGTCATAAGCGAGCTGTAACATCCTATTGGCATACGTACGGCGGCGTAAATGGTCTTGTGGAAGAAGCTCTTGTGTCAACTAAATCTTAAATGGAAACAAATGCAAATCCTTGTGCAAAATTGTGACTAAAGTTGTTCTTTGAAGACCTAGCTCCTGAGCACTGCGTCGAATTGAGGTTGATGGATTGTTTCGAACACTTTCTTTAGCAGCAGTAATGTTTTCAGCCGATCTTGCAGTTCGTTGTGGTTCATACTTGGCCCTATCAGCTACAGACTCTCTTTCCTCGAAATCATTCACTACACGATAAATTGTGCGTTTTGTTGGCACGTTGTTTCTCCCAAAAATTTCACGTAATTTCTTATCGTCACAGTAATCTATGATTGATTTTGATAAAATGTTTTAACGATTAAAACACGTTGGTTTATCGAATATTTTTCTGTAATAAATTTGCCACGTCTCTACTTCACGACTGCCAAATATGAACTGTCAAAACTAATGTTTACCAAAAATGGCGGCAGAACAAAGTAGTATACCTTCCGGACGGACACTCTGTATTTTAGTTTAATTGCGTGAAATCATAAATGAAAATGAAACCATTTCCTAAAGCGTTTTATTACGGTCGTTTTGGAAGTAATTCAAAGCTGTTTCATTGGGAACGATAAATATGCATGTATTGCATCTTTAGAGGCGGTGAAAATGTGATTCCCTTTAAATCACTTGCACTTTTTTTGCTGGGCAGTGTACAATGTTAGTGTACAGAGAATAGGAATAATCATCCAAAATCATATATTTTTTCAGTGGCACAACTTTAATAGTAGGCACAGATATTGTAAAATGTTTAAATTATCATTAATTTTACGATTAAAATGTTTCTAAAATATCCACTTCTCTGATTAGTTGTTGGTTTATTATCCCCAGCAAAAGAAGTGCATTCGCGGAAGCTGAAATTCACTGCAATTTTTGGAAAAAAATTATACAAGTTGGTGTAATCACCAATGAATTTAATATAGACTTGTCATAGGAAGGAAGCGTTTTTTGATGTGTGTCTTCTTCACATTATCATGAGAAATTAAGGAAAACGCAGTCAGTTCGGTGCAATTTTTCATTTGACCAAAGAAATATTGTTCTAGGATCAGAGTTTTCAAACCGAAATTACATTGTAAAACGGCGTTTCTATCAAATGTGATTATGTGGCGGTCGAATCTAAACAAATTAATAGTATTTAAAAGTAATTCAGTTTAATAACAACTGCTGAGTTTGTTTAGATTTAGAAGCGGTACAAAACTTATTTGTTGGAGATTATAAATATGCATATATTGCGCTATTGGATATAGAAAAGAGGGGATTCTTCATGTCAGTTGTTTTGTTACTCTCTGGCAAAACAAAATTACAAATGGATCTGGAGTATTTTCATATTTCAGTTTCGGCTTATGAGGTTTTGAATGCTCAATCGGAACCTCCTTAGTATTCTTCGGCATCTTCACCTTCGCCGTCACCAGAGTCAACTTTTTTTTTTTTTTGCTGGCCCTCTATGCTTTGAGAATGGAAATAATTTCTTAAATTATTGCTCAATTAAGACCTATATTGGATCAGATTTAGTTGTGGTTCTGGTTATTAAATAATTGTAAACAGGTGACTTTCAACTGCTAGGTGGCGTGCCAGTTGTGCTTCAATATAAAAATTTAAATAACATGTAAATTTGTAAGGATATTAGACCGTAAATGACCTCAATGCTCATTCACACAAATGCCACACCTAATCAGTAAATAAGTCATTGCGGCCTGAAGGGCTGAAACCGGTATCGTCTCAATTATCGTTTCAATGGACTGCTTCAATTCAGTCAAATTCCTTGGATTCGTTTTATACACTTCTTGCTTGACATGACCCCATAAAGAAAATCTGATGTAGTCATTTCAGGTGACCCTGGGGGCCAGAGGAATATGGAGTTTCTGGATATTAATTCGTTTGGGAATTTTCATTGGAGCTCCGCCATAAGCGGTCTGGCTATGTATTTAGTTGCTCCTTTTTGTTGAAACCAAATGCTATTGAAACCGATACATCTTCGGCGCAGTTCTGGAGAAAAAACTCGTTCAACATCTTGAAATAACGGTCGCCATTAACATTGGCATTGTGTTTGTAGCACGATTCGTGTGCCACCCTGTAGAAAAATACGATAATTCGATATATAATGCATAGAAAAAGTTCTTTTGACAATTGTACACATATGGGCTGAATGTATTTTTTTTTTCAATTTTTAAATTGTTTTTATTTCTATAATTTTTCCAAAATTGCCTATGCTTCAGCTCAGCTTATCCAGGAAACGTTAAAAACTTGATTATTATCATGATAGGATATTACGTCACTGGGATGTAGAAACCGGTAATACTTTTTAATATGCACGGGCATCATTTTAATTAAAATTGAATCAACACAACAAATTGAAATGGTAGGAATTTCCAGGAGCTTCCATGGCTTGGTACAACAATCTGGTTGTTGAAGTGACACAGCTTGGCATGGATTAAAAATTTGAAAAGCTATTCGTTGGAATTGAAACAGCAGCTATTTAACAGAGAGTTACATATGAACTGAGAGTTAAGATGGTGATGACTTTGCAAAATGTTAGGATGTTACCCAAATATATATTTCCCAAAGGATCTAAGACTACTTTTAGAATAGACGTAAAATTGCATAGTTGTTTATTTCGAATGATTGCAATACTATGAAGGTGAAGGAGTGGAGAAGTGTGGAAACATAAAAATCTATTTCTCAAACTTATATTTACTTTTAGATTTTGAAAACACATAATTTTGACAGTCCCCAGTTGTGAGTTTATGCTGGTGTAGCCACTATCACTTCTAAGTTAGGCCTATGTATTTAAATATTGGTCTCACTTTTTGAGAATCGTTTAATGATATGAGGGCGGTTCCAAATCAAGCCGACCTGACATATAGTTGGTGCCAGTAGTTTGATAAATTGTTTTTTTTTGGTGAAAAGTGACGATAGTACTTTTATTTCAGCCACCAAAAGTAAACGATCACAGTGAATTCGTGAACTGTGGAAAAATTAGTCATTGTTATGTAGTCCAATATTTCTATTTGAAAGGTTTCCGTCCAACCAACATTAAAGCCAAATAAGATTCTACTCTGGGGGAGTCTGCTACTTTGTTTACGACTGCAAAATATTGGATAGCAGAGATTAAACGAGGCCGTACGAGCTGCCAAGACAAACACCCTAGTAGTTGACCAATTAGTGTGTCCACGACAGGAACGGCAATGAAAAATCATAAAATGGTATTGGATGAAGGATGAAGGTGCGTGAGCTAGCTGAAAAGATAGGCATTTCAAAAAGTTTTGGACATCGTGTATTGACCGATGATTTGAAGGTGAGAAAGCTGTGTACAAGACGGGTGCCGCGCTTGCTTTCAATAGAGCAAAAACAGTGTCGCAAAGATGTTTCAGTAGAGTGTTTGGCTATGTTTCACCGCAACAAACCATGGATGAGACATGGATCTACCACTTCCCCCCTGAGACAAAGAACTAGTTAAAGCAGTGGACTAGAGTGGAAGAATCGTTTCCACGCAAAGCGAATAACGTTCCATATGCAGGCAAGATAATGGAGTCTGTTTTTGTTTTGGAATGCGCATGCGATTATTTTTCTGACTTATCTTCAGAAAGAAAAATTCATCAATGGCAGATATTATGCTAATTTATTGCAGCATTTTTGCGATGAATTTATGGGAAAAATTGGCATTTGGCGAAAAAGATAGTGTTGTTTAATAAGGAAGGAATACTCCAGTTCACACATCCACTATTGCAATGGCCAAAATGAATATATTAAAGTTTGAATTGCTTCGCAATGCATCTTTTTGGAGAGATTTTAACGAGCTTTATTTTTATTTCTAAACTTGAAAAAATGACTCGGTGGTAAGAAATTTGCCGACAATGAATACACGGTGTCTGCGGTTGATGACCATTTTAACGAGTTTGATAGTTCTAACAATAAACAGGCTATAAAAGCTATTGAATATTGCCTTAAAAGGTGCGTCGGGCTCAGAGAAGATTATGTTGAAAAATAAAGAAAATTGTTTCCCACTTCTTTGTGTCGTCTTTGTTAGGCCGGCTGGTTTTGCGACCGCTCTCGTGACAACAGAATTATTATTCGATCCGTTAACCACTTTTTTGCAATTTGCAACTGCTTAAATCATTAAATTTAAAAACGATATTTTGGTTTCAGGTCATAAACTGTTTTATCTGTTTCGGTTTTGTCTATCTTAATTGCTCCCTCAACATATATTTTCCCAACTTGCCTTTGTCTCATCATGCATTAAGCCACCTGGTGCCGTCTCCCACACTTTTTCTCAGAAGCATCAAAACTATGTTGCTCCTGGTTCGAAAGCAACACAGGTACAACAACAGCAACAATAATGGAATGGTGCACATATGTGGATAGCATAGAAATCGCCAGGAAGAACTCGTTTAACAAAGAAAAGAGGACAGTAAAATACATTGCGCACCCTTACGCTGCCCATGAGTGTAGAATATTCAGAAGCTCATCTCTCATTGCGTTTTCTTAAGAATTTTAATATAGTGCCATTCATCGTCGAACATTTCTAGGACTTTTAACAGAATACACAGCAACTCTCGTATGAGCAGCCTATGCGTTGTGGCGGGTGGACACTTACACTCTGATGCCTCCCATGTTTTTGTGTGTGTTTTTTTTTTGTCCTTGTAGTTCTGTGTTTGCTTTATCCACGTCAAGCGTTATGGGGTCATTAAAAATACATTACCAACATATATAGAGCAATTTTAATGAAAATTTCATACAAGAGATTGTTTGCCCAGTGCCCCATTTGTGTCTGAGTCGTAAATTCACTTGGAATGTTGTGAGTACAAAACAATAAGTAAACCGTATCAGAGTTTTCATTTATAATGAAAATCCGCCTTTTGTCAATAACCGCGATTAAAATGCATTATTATGAAATAAAGCCACATTATCATGGTGTGGTCATTTATATTTAAAATTAAACCCAATTATCCACACTACAGCGCATTTTACATAAATTGGTTTCAACGCCAGTAATGAAATGCTTTCGTTGCCAGTGAGAGCTCTATTACTACGCATATTCTATGTACAAGGATTTTGAAATGTACCTATAATTTCCCAATGATTGTATTAACCTGTAACCACAAAAGCAGGGTCTACCTTACTACCTTGGATACCTCGCCCTAATTAAAATTTGTTAAAACCTCCAAAGATTTAATGCAATCGAATGTACTTCTGCGAGCGCGTATACAAGCTTGCATACAAACGAATTTGAAGGAAGTAAAGAAATCAATTAATTTAATTAAAATCGCTTATAAACCGCAACGCCACACAATCTGGCAAATAACCCCCAGGGGGGTTTCAATATTAAATAATATGAAGATTGCACTCAATGAAAGGACAAAGCGAATGTCTGTCGGCAGTGGGAAGAGGGGAGAGAAGGAGATCATCAACAAATAAATCAATTATTATTGCATTGCGTATTGTTATAGTTTAATAAAATAGCTTGAGGCCAGCAGCGTGTTTATTTGCACAATGTGATAAAAACACAATAAAAAGTTCACATTGTTGAATGATAATTAAAATAAAAATTAATGAATACGATGTTGCTGTAAATAAGTCAATAACAATGTAATGCAGTAAGTGATTCAGTTGATTTCTAATAACAAAAAAAAAAAAAAAAAAAATGTTCATATGAAGGGGAATGCAAAACGAGTTTTTTTTTTAATTTGACAGGGAAGAAAGTGTGCTGGAGACTCGGTGAAGGTTGCTGAATGTTGTGAAAAGCTGAGAAATGTAGTTGAACCAATCCTTTGCTGAACGTTTATATGATCCTGGAGATTATTTCTGTTAAATTCACTGCTGCCGATCAAAATTTAAACCACATTTGTACTCGATGAAGGTTTTAGAAACACTTTGCAAATTCTAAATGTTACAAAATCAATCTTCTACTGACATTTTATAAGATTCTAGAGAGCATTTCTGTTAAATTCACTGCTGCCGATGAAAATTTACACCACATTTGTAGTCGATAAAAGGTTAAGAAAAACTTTTCAAATTTCAAATGTTGCGGAATCAATCCTTTACTGATCGCTTATAAGATTCTGGAGAGCATTTTTGTTAAATTCACTGTTGCCGATGAAAATTTAAACCACATTTGTACTCAATGAACGTCTAAAAACACTTTCCAAATTCCAAATATTACGTAATCAAACTTTTACTGATCGCTTATAACATTTTGGAGATCATTTCTGTTAAATTTACTGCTGCCGATGAAAATTTACACCACATTTGTACTCGATTAAAGTTTAAGAAACACTTTCCATATTTCAAATGTTGTGGAATCAATCTGTTATTGATCCTAGAGAGCATTTCTGTTAAATTCACTGCTGCCGATGAAAATTTAAACCACATTTGTACTCTGCTAAAGTTTAAGAAACACTTTTCAAATTCCAAATATTGCGGAATCAATCCTTTACTGATCGCTCATAAGATTCTGGAGAGCATTTTTGTTAAATTAACTGCTGCAGATAACAATTTAAACCACATTTATATTCGATGAAACACTTTTCAAATTCCATATGGTGCGGGCTCACCTTTTTATTGATCGTTTTTACGATTTTGGGAAGTATTTCTGTTAAATTCATGCGTAAGAAGGAACTGCTTCCAATCTACGAGGTGTGTTTAATTTTCATTTTTGTCGACAAATATTTATTTATTTATCAATTTCTATTTTTTATTCTTCAAAGTAATCCTCCTCAGATATAATACACTTGTGCCAGCGTTTTTTCCAATCCTTTGATATGCACTTCTTGGTATGTCCTTGAGCTCTCTCCGGAATTCGGTTTTTATCTCCTCAGTCGTCACAAAACACCATCCTTTCATGGGTCTCTTTAATCTTGGAAACAGAAAACAATCGCCGGAGGTCAAATCTGGTGAATACTGTGGCTGAGACATGATGACGGTGATGTTTTTGCCCAAATAGTCTCTCACAAGCAAAGATGAGTGTGCAGATGCATTATAATGATGCAAAAGCCATGTTTTTTTTCCACAATTGCGGGCGATTTTTTCGTATTCCTTCACGCAAACGGTGCATAACTTCAAGGTAATAATCCTTATTTACCGTGCGATGCCATGATAATCGAAGAAAACAGTGAGCACAACCTTGACATTTGATCGAACTTGGAGTGCTTTTTTTTGGTCTTGGCTCTCCTGGACTCTTCCATTCGAACGATTGGACTTTGGTTTCGATGTCATAAACATATATCCATGATTCGCCACCAGTTATTACTCTTTTAAGCAAATCTGGATCATCGTTGACGTCATTCAACAATTTCTGAGTGATGCTCATGCGACGTTGTTTTTGGCCAAAATTCAGCAACTTTGGAATGAATTTCGCTGCCACGCGCTTCACGCCCAAAATTTCCGAAGAGATTGCATGGCACGAGCCAACTTCTCTTTTGAACACACCTCGTATATGGGAAGCAAAGAACTTAACCAAGGATTTTCATAGTGCTTCTTCTCCGTGCTTATGAAGAAGTAAATAAAATGTCATTTTAGGTTAAAACTGTGAAAAATTCGCTTCAATGCAGAAGATAATTCTTAAAAAATTCAAATTTATCAGCACTACTTTGACATAAACGAGAATTTCTTACAACAATTTGTATGTAATTGAACATTCGCATACGAAAGGTCCCAATGATGAGATGCACAGTGAAGCTTAAAAACTCAGTCCAGTATCAAGCCTAAAATACCAAATTCGGAAATAAAAGTTCGTTGGCAAATGCGCAAACGAACCCCATTTTGGATATGAGTTGCATATGATATCATCCCCTTTCCACTTATTATAACGATAACCGAACGGAATCGGCCACTTCTTAGTACCATACGAGGGTGATCCTAAAACTAGCCGACGTAGCAAAGAAGACACTAAAATGTTAGGAAAAATGTTCTTTATTTTTCCATATAATTTTCTTTAAAATCGATACGCTTTTCACTTTTTTATAGTAAGAACTGTCAAACTTCATAAAATAGCCTCTTCATTGTTGGCAAATATTTTACCACCGATCCATTTTTTCATGTTTGCAAATAGAAAATAGTCCAAGGGAGCTAAATCTAGCGAATAAAGTGCGTGATGAAGCAATTCCAACTTTAATTTATTCATTTTGGTCATCCAAATAGTGGATGTTTTACTTCGCTAAATGCAGCCTTTTTCAATAATTTCATCGTGGAAGCGCTGCAACAAATTAGCGTAATATTCACCGCTGATGGGTTTTCCTTTCTGAATATAATACCATGTGCAAAAGAACAGACGTTATGATCTTGCCTGCAAATGGAACCGTCTTCGCCTTCTTTGGACACGATTTTCCCATTCCAGTCCACTCTTTTGACTGTTCCTTTGTCTTAGGTGTGAAATAGTAGATCCATGTCCCATCTATGGTTATAAATCGATGCAAATATTCGGTTTTATTGTGGTGAGACATCGTCAAACATACTACTGAAACATCTTCACGACGCTGTTGTTACTCTATTGCAAGCAAGCGCGGCACCCACATTGCGCACACTTTTTGAAATGCCTATCAGTTCAGCTAGCTCAGGCACCTTCAGCCGACGACCATCCAACACCATTTTCTGGATTTTCTTAACCGTGTCTGGCGTGGGCATAGCAATGGGTCGGCGATTATGGTGTTTGTCTTGGCAGTTCCTACGGCTTTGTTTAAACTCTTCCAACCACTATTTTATAGGCGTACACGAAGGATTAGAATCCCCCCAGAGTGATATCTGGGTCGGCTTTAATATTGATTAAAAGGAAATATTGAATCATATAACAGTGGCGAATTTTTTCCAATTTTACAAATTCACTGAGATCGTTTATTTTTTATGGCTCGAAAAAAAAAAAAATAAATAATACTAAACAGTGTGGCACATTGAACTTTAAAACACATATTTTACAAGGTTGCCACATTTCAGCAAAATAATTTTTTTTTCAAACTATTGACTTGGTTTGGGAACGCCTGTATATTTTTCCCCTGCTGTCCTAGGAAAATAGAATTTTACAGATGTTGTTCTTATGTTTATTGAAACTCAAGACCATTTTAGTTCTTTTCAAAACTTGATTCACAAAAAGATTGATATTCTTATAATGTCAGCCTTTATAAATCACGGCACGGATCTTAATCAGCAAACTTGGTGTAATGATTGTGAACAATTTATCAAAACTTATGCATCTGAAGCATTCGAGACAATAAGATTTTCTTCTCTGATTGCACACAGTAGAAACCCATCACAAGTGTTAACTTATTTTTCTATTACAAATATTCACTGTATTCTAAATCGTTACTTCAGGAGTAACCAAGGTGACATTTTCACACTTTTTTAGCAAGCAATTTGCAAAATGTCAATAAATTATATTAAGGGGTCCCGGTAGTCTAGAGCTCGAAAATTTAGCGTATTTTCAAAATTTTTTTTTTTACAATAAAAAAAATGAAAAACGATATTTACATTCTTTAGGCTTGTTATTTAGCTTCTTTTACATGCAAAAAATGGAAAAAAAAAATTTAATAATTTTAAAAATGGCACTGAAGTTGATCCTCCCGAAAAATTGGACCTGGACGGTGTTGTCCATTTTGGCTCTTCTATTTATCTGAAACACAAAAGCTGAAAAAAAATTATTAATCAGTATGACTGTAGCCATGTCCCGTACTAGAATAAAAAAAAGTCGACAAAATGGCTCGGCTTTGAATTTAACACTCTAAAAATCGGGTGTTTTTCAGTTTTGTAATGAAAAAAATACGAAATAATTGAAATAATAATGTAATAACGTACGTTCGATAGCCATCGATGTTGCGAACAACATATTAAAGATTCGGTTGAATTTTTTTTTTTTTTGGCAACACCTGGTCGAAAAAAGTAGTTTTGAGATAATTGAGTTTAAAGTTTTGGGATTGGCTATTTTCAGAAATTTCAGCGATTCCAGCATCATAGAAAACCCCTTCTGCTTCTTCGTACTCCAATGATTCTTCATGCCTCTTATTTGTTTGCTCTGTTCAAGCTTCTTTTGAATCATCAGTACTTCGACGCGCGTCGCGGTCTCGTGCGAGTTGCTCCGCTTGTGGTCCGATGATGATACCCATAACCTCCATAGTTTTCAAAACAGCGGCGAATCCTTAATTAAATGTGCAAGCAGAAATATAAGTGGCAATATCTATTTTTTTTTTGCCAACAAACTGATGTTTCAGCGCTAGCTGCCAGACACAAGAATGGAAACTTTCATTACTGTTCTGATTATTACTTCCAATATATCTTTCCAATAAATCATCTGCTGTTAATTCTTCGTAAATGGGTTTCAATATTTCTTGTGCGTCATCGTCTAGAGCAGGTCCATGCTCATAGGTATCTAAAGTACCTGCAGCTTCACTCTGGCGCCATTTGCACCATGATTGTGGACCTGGGGGACAGTGCGAGTGTTGAGGATTGTCTTCTAATTCTACCTGCTAAAACGGCTGTAGAATCGAAAATACTGGGAGTATCCTTCCAAAAACAGTGACAGTAGATTCTTAAAAGCCTATACTTTCGAAATATCAAAAACTTGATTTTTTTGAAAATTCTAGACTACCGGGGACATCCCCCTTAACCCTAGGTGAAGATAATTTACTCATTGTTTGGTAGAAAAAATTATGACATTTACAATGTTCTTGTGCACTGAAGAATCTAAATATAGTTAATATTTAATATTTATGGTTAATATTTAATGACTAAGCATTAAATGCGATTTAAGTGCGCGTTGACCACATTTTTGTTTAAAGTGCAGCGTTATGGAAACAGTCTCAGTAACAGAAACCCTTGGTTTTGAAAACAATTCAACAATAATATTTCTATCGTCAACAAAAAATAATGAATATTAAGAATTGTGCTAAATTCGTTGACGTGCGGAATAGATGTCAAAGCGGAATCGAATAGAACACCTAGATCCAGTTTCGAACAAGCCGATTTCAGAGAAAAATCACCAATTTTCAACACTGCATAAATCGGATTTCCGCATTCAATGAAAGCCTATTCAAGAGGCAACAATTATTAAGACTGTGTAGCTCTTTTTAAACGTTTAAACTCTTAAAAATACTTTTAGATCATCCGCATAAAGCAAACATTTTGACTTATAAAAACAAGTTGATGTGTCATTAATAAATAGTGTGAATAAGAATGGCCCAGGTATACTTCCTAGTGGCACACCTGAAGTTTGAATATATGAAAAGACAACAGAAACCTTTAGTTTTGTAAAAAATTTAACAATAATATTTCTATCGTTAACCGTAAATAAAGAGTATTAAGAATTGTGCCAAATTCGTGGACGCTTTGGTGTACTTAAATACTGTCTTCTTAGAGGTATTACATTTGGTGAAATTTCCGAATGGCCTTTGTCACGCAATCTTCATATTTTCATTTTCTCAGTTGCTGAAATGTTCGCTGTTTTAACATTCACCAGATTTCCTTTTCCGCGAAGTTGTTTTGTATATTTTACACTTTTATGATTTTGTTTTTCGCAAAATTATTGCATAACCAGTTGTGTTCTTTTGTTTTAAGTTTTGACCACCACCAAACCAAAGAAATAAAAATTTATGATTTTATAATTTTTATTACAAGTTTTTTTTTTTCTTCATATTTTTTCTTGCACCAAACTTTGGCTTTGCTTCCTTACAAACTTTTTTTTCTGCAACCATTTCGAGAACAACAACAAAAACCATGCCAAGAAGCTTAAAATTATGAAATGCACGTAAAAGTGCTGAGAGCAAAAAAAGAGAAAAAAAAATGAAAAATAAAATGAAACTTCAACTTACAAAAGTTTTACGTGCCAAAACGGCAACAAAAACTTTGACTCTTTTTTAACCAAAGTGCATACAAAACTAACAATATCAGCTCTCCAGGTTAGGGAGAAATAACAATGTGACGATGTCACTTTGGCAGGCAACAGCTAAAGCTAAAGTTAGCTTCTTTTCTCATACAAAACCGTGATTTGAAATTGTTTCTTATACGAGAATATTTAGCTATGCGCAAAGTTATGTCTAAACGAGGTTCTTTAATGATATTGAGTTTGTGTTTGTCTAAAGGCTGTTTGATTGGAAAGTTTGGAAATTACCTTGACATTAGTATTCAGACTCTAACAGAAATGGGAATTACATGAAAATTCAGAATATCGCTATTGCAATTCTATCTCTTTTTCTTCTTTTTTTTGAAAAATGATTTCCAAATTGCTTCAAAATAGGTAACTGCGCAGTATTTCGAAGTAACAAATTAATAACTATTTGAAGTAACGAAATGTCTTATTATTATTCGGAAATTTCCACCTAATAAAAAGGTATGCATAAATAAAACACAGCAAAATGCCATGCATTCTACGAATAAGATACGGAAGCACTTCTTAGTTTCAGTGGGCATAAACGTAGTCTATTATTAGACTTATTCAACAAGACGATGCCGAACACCAGTTTGAGAAGCACTAACTAGGTTTGTCGACTTCTTGACTACTCGAGTCCAAACAATGATAGGTCAGGTCATTGGGTGTTCAAATTCCTAGGTCGGGATATTTCTTCCTACATACATACACTGCATTCTTCGTCCTTTTAAGCAATTATTTGACCTATTTCGTGCACTTCTTCACAAAAATAATAATGATCTTATCTTTTGCACTTTTAAAAACTCGCTTATTGACTATGGCATTATAATTGTGAAACATGCCAAGCAATTATTTGACCTATTTCGTGTTTAGTCAAATTTTTTCCTCGCGTCATATGTTTTTATTACTGAATTTCAGCACTTTTTCACAAAAATAATAATGATCTTATCTTTTGCACTTTTAAAAACTCACTTATTGAATATGGCATTATAATTGTGAAACACGCTAAAAACAGAATTGTCGCGAAAACAAAAGCACCGTTATTTGCACAAATCTCAAAGTTTGTGTGTATGGTTTTTGCGTCCAAACAAGTATTTCAATAGAACATCATAACAAGAAATAATGCACCATTACACAAATTTAATTTAATTTCATTTCATTTATTTAAATCTATAGAACAAAATTTCCTTACACACCAACAATGGCAAAACAGTAACATTTTACATTATATATATTATATTATATATATATTTATATATATATTTATAAATAATAAACAATTTAAAATGGAGTTATTTAATCTTAGAAACCTATGAGTTGGTTGGAATCTTGATTCAAGGCATATTCATTAATTTCATTACAAATATAGGATTCACGATTCAGAGTACTGTTTTTTGCATAACAAGTAAAGTGCCGAGGTATATCAAAAATATTTGTGCGCCGGAAAAATCTAGGAGGAATGTTAAATTAAAATTTGTGCCAAAAGATTAGAACAGTCGTTGTGACTACCGGTATTCTAAAGTCTGTAGCCCAAGTAATAAGCATTTTGAATTATAGATTGGGAGAGGTTCTTCAAATCTAAATGAAGAAATGAACCCGTTCAATACGTGCAGTATGAATATTGGACTGAGGACACCAAATAATAGCGTTATATTCCAATTTACATCCAACATATGATGTAAAAATGATTTAAAAAGTATTGGAGTCAGAAAACTCTGAATAATTCCTTTTAATGTACGCAAGAACTTTATACGCCTTGGAAATAACATAATTGATGTGCGGAAAAAATGTCAAAGCGGAATCGAATAGAACACCTAGATCCAGTTTCGAACAAAACGATTTCAGAGAAAAATTACCAATTTTCAAGACTGCAACGCGAAAAACAAATTTGAATACACTTAGCCGCATTCAATGAAAGCTTATTTAAAAAGCAACAATTACTAAGACTGTCTAAGTCTTTTTAAAGACATCATTAACTGTATAAATTTTTAAAAATGCTTTTAGATCATCCGCATAAAGCAAACATTTTGACTTATAAAAACAAGTTGATGTGTCATTAATAAATAGTGTGAATAAGAATGGCCCAAATAGACTTTCTTGCAGAACACCTGAAGTTTGAATATATGAAAAGTATTCAATCCCCTTAATAACAGCTTTGCACTGGCTATTGGTTAAATATGATGTTATCCACTTTAAAAATGTTGAGTGGAATCCCATCGACTTTAAAATACAGTATATTAGAAAAGCCTGTGAACGCAGTCTCAACTTGACTACCGAGTTCTAAAGATGAAATGCAATATTCACTAAAAGAATATAAATTTGTGATAGTAAATCTACCAGGAAAAAATCCATGTTGATGCGGAGAAATTATCGACTTTGTTAAGGAAATTGGCTTTTTAAGATGTTGAAAAACTTTAAAGATGCTTCCCAAAAGGTCTATAGCAAGTAACGTCTTTGCGTTTTCCATATTTAAAAATCGGGTTAATAGGAGCACATTTCCAGCTGACAATGACAACTCCCATACTAAAAATAAGTTGAAAATAAATGTTAGAGGGAACTTTAAAGAATAAACACTCTTTTTCAACATGTAAGCACATAAAACATCCGACTCGGATTTATAATTATGTTTAATCTGCATGGCATCATTATATACGCGTACATCATCCTCTGTTCCTTCCACTAAAACAACAATCAAGCATATCAAATGAATTTGTAACATTTACTGAAACCACCCTAGGAGGTTCAAAATTTGAGCAAACATATATACTGAATCACTACATGGCTCAAAGACCACATTATCATACGACATGATCTATGGAATATCTGAAACGTCACGTTCGGATTTCACAAAAGAAAAAAAGACTTAGAGTTTGCCTTTGCATCACTTTCTTTTTGTAGTATAAATTTATTGTAAAGGGTGTCCCACCAAGAACACAAGATTTAAATGATTGATGCAGCAATTGAATTGTTTCCCTGGCTGTATGACATGTGACACCGTCTTGTTGAAACCACATGCCCTCCACATTCATTTCTTCAATTCTAGGCACAAAAAGACTGGTTATCATTTCACGATACCAAACACCTTTGACTGTTTGCGCTTGACATGCCTCATTTTCATAAAAAAAGCTCCAATAATTTCTCCGGCCCAAAATCCACACCACACAGTGACACGTTGAGGTTGCATTTGCTTCTCGTGAATCACTCGAGGATTTTGCGCACCCCAAATGCGATAATTCTGCCTATTGACGAAGCCATCAAGATGGAAATGGACCTCGTCACTGAAGATGATTTTATCGGCAAAATCAACATTTTCATGTTGCCTCTCCAATACCCAATTAACGAACTCCCTTCGCTGTCCATGGTCAGCTGGCTTCAGTTCCTGAGTCAATTGAACTTTGTATGCATGAAGATGCAAATCTTTCGTCAAAATTCGCTGCATAGTGGATTTGGAGACACCAATTTGCTGAGCTCGATGTCGAATTGAGGTGGATGGAGTTTGAGCGACATCATCGCGTACAGCTGCGACATTTTCGGTCGATCGACCTGGTCGAAGGCGCGTTGTTGTCTTTACATCACTAACAGTGATTTGCCAGTTTTGGCAAATTTATCTATTAATCTCTTTACAGTTGATTCTTTTGGACCATTATTGTGACCCTAAATTGATCGCAATTTGCGAACTGTAGACGCGAAACTTTTACCATTTTGATAAAACAACTTCGCAATGAGAATGCGTTCAATCGTGTAGCGCTTCATTTTTACTAACCTCGTATCTTCTACTAGCAAACAATAACAATTGTTCAAATGTCAAACAATGACACTTCGAATGGCGCCAAATTTAAATCTTGCGTTTTTGCTGGGACACCCTTCATAAAAACTTGTTCAGGAAATTAAATTCTCTTTGATGATGAAAACTTTTTTGATTATTCTCATCGCTGCCTGTCTTAATGAAACGGTTGTGTTATTTATTTCGGTGGTTCTTTATTTTTTAGACCCGGTGTATGCCAAGGAAGCTTATAAGGACGAGGCTTTTTATGCGAAATGTTATCTCTACAAATAGAGAAAACAGTACTCAAAAAGATATCGTAGCATTCTAATATATCTTGCCAATCAAGAATCACGATCCAATCAATACGGCTAAGGGCTGAATTAAGTAATTCAAAATTGCATTGACTAAAGTTGAAATTATTAGTTTCATTACATAAAGAGAGCTTAAAGAGCTGATAAGAGTCGATTCTAATTATTAAGGTATTATGATGTAAATTAGATGGTGGGATTGGCAGTAAACTCATATACCTATATAGGTATAGAGAACTTACAGTCATAAGGAAGAAAAATGACATCAAGCATAAAAGAATGAAGCAAATTTATGGGTGGCCGTATAAATATGAAACATTCTTTAGTACATAATTACCAGGGTTTGAACTAGCAATACTTCGGTGTTTGGTTAAAAGTACGAAATATTAGCACTTTTTTTCTATCAGCTATTAAAAGCATGTCACTTGAAGTGTTATTTATTTAGTGAAAGGTTTGCCATTTACGAATATGACTCGCTTAATAACCGAAGAACGTGTAAAAATAGTTTAAACTTACTACAAAAGTGGTGATTCAAACATGTGCACATTTCGTGCATTACGGTATGATTATGCTCATCATAATCGACCTACTGTGCAAGGAATTGATAAAATTATAAAGAAATTTAAAGAGACTGGAAGTGTTACAAATTTGGTCCGGCCTATGCATCACCGCAATGCAAGTACTGTCGAAAATATCGCTTCTGTTAGTGAAAGTGAGGGAGTACTTCAATTCAAAGCGCTACGGCAGCGTGATAATCGTCTTATTTTGGCCTGCAATAGAAGACTATGAACTGGACGAAATGTGGTTTCAATAAGACGCTGCCACGAGTCACACAATATGACATGTTTTTGCTCTAATGCTTGAGAAGTTTGCAGAAAGTGTAATTTCACGTTTTTGGTGACTTCAATTGTCTACCGAGATCATGCGATTTGACGCTGTATGACTTTTTTTGTGGGGCTACGTCAAAGATTGCAATAAAGCGGATAATCTCCTAACGTTGGAGCATTTGAAACCCAATAACATTGGTCAAATTATCGCCCAAATACCGTCAGGAATGTGGGAAAAAGTGGTCGAAAACAATCTTAACAAGATCCACTGCTGCAACCAATCCAAAGACGGTTATTTAAATGATATTGTACATATATTTCGTACATAATGGCAAGATCCAAGCATTATAATGAAATAAAAGTTTCATTGAAATCATAGCTTTATGTATGGTTTATTTAACTTTACTTTTGAAACCGAAAAATTAATAACCCCTATGTCTGTTTAACAGTAACCATGTAATTGTATTGCCTGCACAGGCCAAGTGTTATCATATAGTGTAGAATTCTTTACCAAGAAATGCAGCTACATTGTGTGATTAAATTATAGTACAATTTTATCTGATTAATAACTTATATGCGTAGAAATATATAAATGATGGTTTCAGTTACGTAATTTATTGTATTTGTTTTTTTTTTTTCTTTTCACTTTGTTACATTTCATGGTTTATATGCTGCCACACCTGATTTATTCGCCCATATGGAAGTAGGACAAGTGCTTTTTGACTATCTGTGTAATTATTAGACACAGATATTCCAATAAAACTATTAGGGTTTGTTAGTTTACAAACAATCTATCTAACTGTCGACTACTATAATTGAAGAGCACACACACACACACACACACATACACACACACATGTCTGATATAGCAGCAAACAACAATAATCGGAGTAAAATAAAACCAAACAATTGTCGGAGTCGTACAATTGACACTTCATATGGCAGCCATTAAATTTTACCATCTGTCAATTTTATGGTCTGTAACCATTTTACGATTTCAACACTCGATGCAGGAGCAAAAGTTTACACAGGCACTGGCACACGAATATGTACGTTTGTATGCATCCCTCGACGTAACTGAACATGTATGGGGGAATGTTAATACACATGTGCACAATCATACATTTGTTTGCTTGTAGTTGTTGTGTGCACACACACACACTGTTAAGTACGAGTGTATGGAGAATATATATACTCGTATGTATTGTTTAATGCAGTTTTATTTAAATAATTCTTGATGCTTTTGTTTTCGGGTAAAATTCATTTCCGTTGCCATTTTCTCCATTTTATTTAAGCATAAAATACCAATTTAATTGTGCCATGTGTCAGTGTTTGCGACTGTGTGTGTATGTGTATATGTGTGCGTGTGTGCACATGTTTACGAATATGTCGATATGGATGTAGAGTAAATGGTATCCTATTCGCTAGCAAACAAACGCCAGCGTTACCAGTTTTACCAACTTTTATGCTTTTTTAGCATAACTTTTGGACGCAGCATTTTTTTCGAAACCTATTTTAAGATTACTCTTACAACATCCTAGCTATATTTTCCTAATTTGTTATGATTTTGATTTGATTTTAGCATAATTTTTAACAAAATTTTATATTTTCATACTTTGTCGATTTTATATATATTTTCTATTACTAAGCAAGACTTAAATTTTGATGCTATTTAATATCAAAACTTTGAAAAAAAAACATCAAAGTATATTTTTATAAATTACATTATGAACAATTTATAAAAATATACATTTTTTTTTTTAATTTTAATGCAATTGGAATTGTTTACGATTATTAAAGTCTGCATGGTTTGAGAGGTTGTAGAGAACACTGAATTCATTATTAAAAAATATTTCTTACTGTTGTGTAACCCTAACAGGGTTTATGACACGTCTTACCACTGATGTGATACCCGCTTGTGTATTGTGTATTGTGCACTTGGCTCAGCGCTCAAGAACACTTATGGTAGTTTACCCGGAAAGGACTGAAGTCCACGAGGGTTTAACGTGTGTCTCGCCGTGAAGGCCTTACCCACAGTGTGCGACACACTGGGCATATTACTATGCGATTGCCGACGCCCCCCTGGGATAGCCAAGTAAAAACTTTGGCTATCTAGGAAAAGGGGCTGACAATTGTGCTATTAACACATATTGGCAGCCCTTTCTTCGCAGCCAGGAGATACCAAATTGATTAAACTAGTATAGAACATAATCCCCATTGGCGGAGGTGGGGCCTATCTTACCACCTCTGCTACTCTATGGGTCTGTAGCACCCGGTTGCAATGCAACTCCACATTCGAGCACAAAGTCTCTACCAGCGATTTTGGTATCAGCCACAACCCGCGTGACCCGGAAAGGATAAAAAGAAATGCATTGATTCTCAGGAAAAAATTAAAACACTGTGAAGCACAACTGGAACAATAACCAGCTCGTGTTGCGCTCACTGCGAACTGCTGTGGGTCAACGAACAACCGATGGTTTTTTTTTTATTTTATTAGTTTTATTATTGAATTTGTCTTTTCGACATTCACAACAAGTATTTAAATCTTAAACTAAGGATATTAATGTTGGTACTGCCACTGCAATACTCAGCTTTCAGTTCGAAAAACACTCATATAGCCAAATCTGGAGTTTGCAATCTTTTGAGACGCTTATGACCCTCAAACAAAAGCAGGTCTCTCGCATATGGATTGGGATGATCAGTAATTTTATCAATGTAGTTTATGCATGATTTTCTTATCTCTTCTCGGATGGTGGGAATGTTGAGGTCTTTGTGGATGTTATTATTTTTTATATACCAAAGAGCGCACGTGATCATTCTTAAAACTTTTGACTGTCTTCTTTGTAACTTTTCAATATTGGATGCCGAAGCGGACCTCCATAGCTGGATCCCATACGACCATATTCGTTTCAAAACTGTTTTATATAAAAGTACTTTCAGTTCTATGTCTGACGAGGTGTGTGGCCCAATGAGCCAGTTAAGCTGAGTGGTTTTAATTTTCAACTGTGTGACTTTAGTTGCAATATGGTGAACCCACGTGAGACGTAGATCAAGATGAATTCCCAAGTACCTTACTTGGCTCTGCTCTGGGATTGTTGTTCCATTTATTGTAATGGGTGGACAATTTTTCTGTCTTAGCGTAAAGATTATGTGAATGCTCTTTGCAGCATTAACATTTATTTTCCACTTATGCAGCCAATTTTCCACGTCAGTAACGTGGGTTTGAAGTTGTTGTGATGCTACTTCTGGGTCTTTATGTACACTTAAAAACGCTGTATCATCCGCAGCGGTGTACAATAAGTAAAGAAATGGTCCGAGTATACTCCCCTGTGGGACACCAGCTGAAATTCATTTCATTGAGGAGTAAATACTTTTTGATCTCACTACAAAAGACCTATTTTCTAAATATGACTTGAGCAATTTGTGTACGTTAGTGGGAAGTAGTGTTGAAATTTTATATATTAGTCCATTGTGCCAGACTTTGTCGAACGCTTGCGATATGTCGATGAATAGTGCAGAGCAGTATTGCTTACTTTCAAAAGTAGCGCGAATTGAGTTTGTGATTCTATGAACTTGTTCGGTGGTGCTGTTTTGTTTTCTAAACCCAAATTGGTGGTTTGGAATTAGGTTTGTTGAGTTAATAAATGCCTCTAACGACCGCAAAATCAGTCTTTCAAATACTTTTGACAAAACGGGCAATAAGCCGATAGGACGATACGATGATACGTGCGTAACATCTTTACAGGAGTTGGGGATCATAACTACTTCAGATTTCTTCCATGATGATGGGAAGTAACCAATCCTTAGCATAGAATTAAAAACAAACATAATAGTTCTTAGTGCCGAATTTGGAAGGTTGATTAGCACCAATATTTATTGTTATATATGTTAGAGTTATAACTCACAACATTACGAACAATACATGAAACTTGTACTTAGCTAACATAACCTAAAAATGGAATGAGAAAGGGCACATTTTCTTAACATAAACCACACTTCCCAATCCCTCCACTGTCATCGCTTCAACCGCCTTTATCTAATTTTCAATTTTTGTGGAGATTCTACATACAGCAAGACGCTACAGGAGACCGCATGCCAAGGTCGTCTTATTTATACATACATACACTGCATCCTTCGTCCTCGTATGCGATTATTTGACCTATTTCGTGTTCTGACAAACTTTTTCCTCGCGGCATGTCTTTTTTGCCACTGAATTTTACCACTTCTTCACAAAAATAATGATCTTTTTATTTGCACTTTTAAAAACTCACTTATTGAATATGGCATTATAATTGTGAAACACGCTAAAAACAGAATTATCGAAAAAACAAAAGCACCGTTATGTGCACAAATCTCAAAATTTTGTGTGCATTGTTGTTGCATCCAAACAAGTGTTTTAATAGAACGCCATAACAAAAAATGTGCCATTACACAAAAAAAGCAAATTTAAGGGTGACCCTATAAACACGAAACGCACCTTAGTACATAATTACCAGGGTGTGAACTAGCAATATACCGGAGTTTGGTTAGAAGTACGGAATACTGACACTGGTTTGCTTATGTACAAACATCTCTTTTTTTTCTTACACAAAAGTTATCCATTTAGTGGCTTCAAAACCGCCAGTCTGGCAAGGCTATGAGCTTTTTAATACCTGTCATCTGAAGTGTTATTTATTTAGTCCAAGGTTTGCCGTTTACGATTATGTCTCGTTTAACAAACACTCCTTTTTCTCTTATGCAAGGTTATCAGTCTAGTGATTTCAAAACCGCCGGTCTGGCAAGGGTATCAGCTGTTAAATACCTGCCATGTGAAGTGTCACTTAGTCCAAGGTTTGCCATTGTTTTTATTACACTGCTTCGTGTTCGTCTCTGTAGCTCTCCATATGGCAATAATCACATGTAAATAAACCCATGTGAAAATTTATGAGCAGGAATCTTAGAAATATAAAAATTATTTTCATGTCCTTCATCACACGATGGGATGGGTATCTACTAAATTTCATATTGCGTTTGTAATATAACAACTTTAAATACACCATAAAGCACACATACGAAAGCAATTCCAAAACTAACCGAACTGACGTATAGATAGTGCCAGTAATTGGAAAAAATATTATTTTGATGATGACATAAACAAGTTTTATTTGAGCCATCAAAAGCAAACGATCTCAATGAATTTATAAATATGAAAAAATTGGTCAGCGCTTTATAATTCAATACTTCTATTTGAAAGGTCTGAGTCCAACCAATGTTAAAGCTAAGTTAGATGCTCTTCTTCATTTACTACTGTAAAATATTAGGTAGCAAAGTTTAAACGAGGCCCTATGATCTGCAAAAACGAACGCCGTAAGTGGTTGATCAATTCAGGTTAAGAAAATCCTCAAATAATCGCCGGCTGAAGGTGCGTGAGCTAGCTGAAATGATAAGCATTTCAAAAAGTGCTATACATCGTATATTAACCGAAGATTTAAAGATGAGCAAGCTATGTGCAAGGTGGGTGCCGCGCTTGCTTTCAGTAGAGAAAAAGCATCATAGTGAAGATAATTCAATAGAGTTTTTTGGCGATGTTTCACCGCAATAAGGACGAAGAATTGCGTCGATTTATAACCGCATATGAGACGTAGGTCCACCACTTCACGCCTGAAGGAAAGGAACAGTCAAAGCAGTGGACTGGAAAATGAGAATCGTGTCCAAAGGAGGCGAAGACGGATCCATCTGCGGGCAAAGTTATGGGGTCTGTTTTTTGGGATGCGCAAGAGATTAATTTAAGTGATTATTTTCAGAAAGAAAAAACCATCAGGGGAGAATATTATTTTAATTTATTGCAGCGTTTAGGCTAAGAAATTATGAGAGAAAAGGTCGCATTTAACGAAAAATAAAGTGTTGTTTTATCGAGACAATGCTGCAGTTTTTACATCCACTATTGCGACGTCCAAAATTTTTCAATTAAATTTCGAATTGCTTCACAACATACCTTATTTGCCAGATTTAGCTCCCTCGAACTATTTGTTATTTCCAAGGGTGAAAAACTGGCTCAGCGGTAAAAGATTTGCCAGCAATGTGGTGGAGCCTGTTATTTTAACAGTTGACAGTTCTTAATATAAACATGGTATAGGAGTTATTGAATATCGCTGGGAAGAAGTGTATGGAGCCTACAAAGAGATTATGCTGAAGAATATAGAAAAATTTTCCCAACTGTTTGTGTTTTCTTTGTTAGGTTAGCTAGTTTTGTTACCGCTCTAAGTATTCTTTATCGCGGCAAAAATTGGGTCCAACTTAATCATGTCTAACCTAGTCTATTGACAATGTGAGTAATGCCAAACAGCTTGAGCTAAAGGTGCGAAATTTTCTACGAAAATTTCTTATAGATATATGAGAGCTAACTTCAAAACGTGGCGAAAAGGCCAAATTTTGTCATGGGAACGTCGGTATTTTTTCAGATTTTATTCTATAATTTGGCTACTCATTCCTTATGTACCCATCAAAAAAAGTGTATCCGCGGAAGCTGAAATTCACCGTAATTTTTAGGGAAAAGGGGTGAAAATTTACTTAATCACTAATGAATTTTAAAATGGGCTTTTGCCATGTTATAGTGTGTCTCCTTCGCACTTTAAGGGAAGATAATTTTATAATGAAATAGCTGTAATTTTAGTGCATTTTTCATTTTACCAAAGAATTTTTATTTTTTGGATAAGAGTTTTCAGACCGAAATTAGACCGTAAAAATGTGTTTTTATCAAATGTGATCATGTGACAGCCAATTCCATCGAATTGTGCTTAATTATTATCCAGTGTTATAAAGAGCGTCCATAGTTTCCAATTGTATGTTAAATAATCCAATTCCAATTATGTGCTAGGAGTTGCTATAAAACAAAAACATTTTTCTATTTTAAAAAGTGCGTTGATAAATATTCCACTAATTCTCTACAAATGCAATAAAGAAACATAAACTGGTAAAAATTACACTTTTGTTTGAGATAAAAATAGCGCAAAAATTTAATCTATTTCAGACTGAAATACAAATTCCGATTCTTGGGACATATTTAAGGCTCTTAAGTACGCACCAATAACTTAACGTAAATCTCACAGCCGTTGTTAAATGCAGACATCGTCCTCGATTCCTGCTTATAGATAAACGAAGCTTTTATTTGCACCAAACAATGATGTGATATTATAGATTTAATTTCTTGGTTGTAAAAGGTGTCCCAACAAGAACGCAATATTTAAGTTTTAAATAAAACACATACATTTAAAAAAAATCGTGAAACTTTATTATATCGTAAAGTAGACAGAATGAGGTTATGTATGGAATAACACATCGGGCAGATGATGGCCGCGGCTTCGCTGGCACACACGCGATTTTTTCAAAGACCGTTTTGCATAAATGCTCCGGTATTTCATTAATGCAGCGTCCAATTTCCTCTTTTAAGACTTGAGTCGTCGTCGGCTTCAAAAACCCCAAAGAAAAAAGTCTAATGGTGTTAAATCGCACGATCTAGGCGGCCAATTCTGCTCTCCAAAACGCGAAATAACACGACCGGGAAATGACTGATGCAGCAATTGAATTGTTTCTCTGGCTGTATAACGTGTGGCGCCGCCTTGTTGAAACCACATGCCCTCCACATTCATTTCTTCAATTCTAGGCACGAAAAATCAGGTTATCATTTCACGATACCGAACATTATTGACTGTTTTCGCTTGACATGCCTCATTTTCATAAAAAAAGGTCCAATGATTCCTCCAGCCCAAAATCCACACCACACAGTGACACGTTGATAATGCATTTGCTTCTCGTGAATTACTCGAGGATTTTCCTCACCCCAAATGCGACAATTCTGCCTATTGAGGAAGCCATCAAGATGGAAATGGGCCTCGTCACTGAAGATGATTTTATCAGCAAAATCAGCATTTTCATGTTGTCTCTCTAATACCCAATTAACGAACTCCCTTCGCTGTCCATGGTCAGCTGGCTTCAGTTTCTGAGTCAATTGAACTTTGTATGCATGAAGATGCAAATCTTTCGTCAAAATTCCCTGCATAGTGGATTTGGAGACATCAATTCGCTGAACTCGATGTCGAATTGAGGTGGATGGCGTTTAAGCGACATCGATTGACCTGGTCGAAGGCGCGTTGTTGTCCTTACATCACTAACAGACCTAGTTTTGGCAAATTTATCCATTAATCTCTTTACAGTTGACTCTTTTGGAGCATTATTGTGACCCCAAATTGATCGCAATTTGCAAACTGTAGCCGCAAAACTTTCACCATTTTGGTAAACCAATTTCACAATGAGAATGCGTTGTTCATTCGTGTAGCGCTCCATTTTTACTAACCTCATACCTTCTACTAGCAAACAATAACAATTGTTCAAATGTCAAACAATGACACTTCGAACGGCACCAAATTTAAATCTTGCGTTCTTGTTGGAACACCCTTTATAAGGAGATACAAAGCCAATTTCTGTTACCCATCAAAATTTGAATGATCATCGAAATATACTGTACAAATTGAAAAAAATCCGTATAGGATATCAAACATATGATTCTGACTTACAGGACATACCTATACATACGTTATGAAGATTAAAGTATAAATTTGGTAGCTCAAATACAAAAATTGCATTTGTTTCAGAATTATAAAATTTATTTTTTTGAATTTTGTAAAATTTGTGTTCATTTTGGCTAAATTTTGTCCCCATTTTGCACAAATAATTTGGTAATTTTACACATGTTTCCCAGCTTCTGGCAACACTATGCCACACCCATGAGGGGCTGTGGCATGTGAATGCGCATATATTATATGTACATACGTAGTGTTTATATTATTTGAATTTGTTTTTACTCTTTAGTCGAGAGTCCTTTCACACTGAACATTTAGTTCCAAAAAAATAAAAGAGGCCATTGTAGCTTTGCCAAATACATAAATGATAATACACAACAATGTGTGTACTTTTATATATTTCTTTGGAATTTTTATTATCGTTCACAAACTGATAAAAAGTCATTTGTTTACATACGTCAATGATTTTGATGAGAAACACATGACATCAACCACCGGATATTTCGAATTTTAAATCAATATCTCACACTGAAAAAAGGAGCCTTAAACATGAATCAATTGATGTTCACTTTTTTTGTTTTGTTTTGTACTTTTTTTTTTTTGACCATCATCGTAATATTCGTTCTGACAGATTTTAGTGTTCACCATACGAGAAATTGCAATAAAGAATTCAGGGCAATGATATCAGTAAGTCAGCTCGTTTTTTTATGGAACGGAAAAATTTAAACGGTGGCTCTCAAGCACAAATTAACCTGAATTATATGAAATTTAAACAAAATTATAAGCTTTATCGGTTTTTTTTCGGCTACTAAATGAATAGTTCAGATTAGGTCAGCTTGGCAGTCTGAATAGACAGACTCACTTAGACTGTATAGTCCATTGTAATAACACGGAAACTAGAGATGTGGATGTCCCAAGTTTCCCCCGTTGAACCATCTTGCACGCCGCAAGAAGTTCTTAAGTCGGACAATATCTACATATATACCGTCCATATCTCCTAGGTCCCGAAAAAAATAAGAGGCCAGTGTTGATCTCCGCCTGTTCGCCAGGGCGAGGCAATTGCAGAGAAGATCTTCTATGGACTCCACCTACTCTTCATTCCTACAAGCTCCTGCAGGAGTCTTTAGTCGAAATTTTCAGTCTCATTGCATGTCTTCTCATCAGACAGTGTCCCGTTATGACGGATACAAATAATGAGAAGTCGGGTTTGGATAGCAACAGCAGTGTGTGTGAACGCTTCAGATCTAGGCGAGGTTCCATCTGTCTGTATTGATTACAGCCTCGGACAGACTCCCACCACCATTTGCTGCTAAATTATCTTTATCTCGCAGAAGGAGCTTGCAAATGGCCAGAGTAATGCGCACGGACTGCAACTTGGCTGGGGTCTGTAAGATTATCAATAGCCTTGACAACTCGTCTGCTCTGCAGTTCCTGTGACCCGGCTCTCATATAAGCTGAATGTTGAAATGCTGAGCCATTTCGTTAAGAGATCTGCGGCAATTCAGGGCTGATGTTGATTTCAGGAAGACAAAATCCAGAGATTTAATGGCAGCTTAACTGACAGGGAATATGTTAATCCCCACCGTTGTTAAAGCGTTATAACGGGTGGGCCAAAAGGGTGTTGGCGGTTTAAATATTCAATTAAAAAAAAACTACGAAACATAAAAAAAATATGTTTGTATTTTTAAAAAGTAGAAGCATGGGAATTTTTAAGACTTAAAAATAATGTTGTCCAAATGGATTCCCTCGGCTGCTTGACACTCTTGGAACCGAAGTCGCAAATTTTGGAAAACTCGTTGAAAAGTTGTTCTCGGTATTTTGTTACTTTCCTAAATAATGTTCCTCTTCAACTGCTCTAAATTGGTCGGATTATTCTCGTAGACTACCGATTTGAGGTAGCCCCATAGAAATTAATCGCATGGAGAGAGATCGGGGCTACGTGGGGGCCATTAAATGTCCCCCTTTTCGAAATGAGTTTTCCAGGGAAAACATTTTTCAGCAGTTCTAAGGAAACCCTAGCCGTATGACATGTGGCCCCATCCTGTTGAAACCACATCCTCGAGGTATTGCCTTGAAGTTCTTGCAAAGCTGGCACCAAAAAGTCTGCTAGCATGTTGCAATAATTGTTCGCTCTAACCGTCATCGCATGCCCTCTTTCGTCCTCAAAAAGGTATGGTCCAATAATACCGGTTGACGTTATCCCAGCCCACACGACAAGCTTAGGGCTGTGAAGTGGACGTTCATGCAAGCATCGGGGATTAGTCTCGGACCAGAACCGACAATTTTGCTTGTTCACATGGCCATTAAGGTGAAAATTAGCCTCATCACTAAAAATCAAGTTGTTGAAATTGTTGAACCGCTCTATCATCAAATTGACAAAGTTAAATCGGTTATTGGCATCATCGAATGCAAATCACGTTTCAAAATTCGTCGTAAAGTTGTTCTTTTGAGATCCAAAGACTGACTTCTCTTACGTGTTGACTGTTGCGGATTTCGCTGAACTGAAACACGAACACGCTCCACAATGTCGGCTGATCTTGCAGAAACTGGGCGACCACGAACCGTAATTGGTACTGTTGAGCCGGGTGTTTCGAACATTCTGATCCATTTTCGTATCACATTGGCGCTTGGAACTTCACTTAAATCGTGTAAACCGTGTTCATGCCGATACAAACGTCGTGCAATAATCACTGATTTATTGTTTTCGTAATACGCTCGGACACAAAATGCACGCTGCACTCCCGTGTACGGCTCCATGGCGACTAAATTTCCAGGAAGCGGCGCAGCGAACAACATATCCCCCCGCCCATCCGCGCCGCGCGTTACCGAGAAATTGAAGAATTAAATCACCAACACTCATATGGCCCACCCTGTATCTCAGTCATTCTGGCACTTCCTATCACACCTTACATATACTTTGATTCATTTTTGCTTTTGTACACATTCAAAAATATTAATTTTTAAGAAAAAGAAAGTAAAAGTAAAAAACATTAAGTAAAGAAATTTCAGCCACTATGTCAACTTTCCATACTTTTTATTTAGATAACAAATCGTATGAAAAAAAAATATTCTAGTAAAAATCGCACCTTTTTGCCGTAGGATTCATGTCGGTCAACATCACCCGAAAAGACTAAGAAGTTTTTAAGGTGCAATCAAAGCCTTAACCAGTTATGATATCAGACTGTCAAGACAGATTTATCCCATGTCTTTTTCAGGACTTTCCAACTCATTTTTAGGTAGTCAGCAAGTTTATTAGGTGCAGGACCTGCTAATGAGGATTAATCAGGTTAGATGGGATAGACTTTAAGCCTTCACATCCAACACTTGCCAGAGCCTTCTGAACGGTGATAAATGACAAGTGGACTCCTATAATGTCACATCCTAAACCTTTTACAATAATTTGATTTGACCCTTAAAAAACTATTAATAGTCTGCTATTATATTATAGTATCAGTACGCTATACATGTGTTGTAGTTTTATTACAATAAATTCATTACCCCAATTGTTTCAAAAATAGGAGGACTGTGCCATGTCGTGCCAGTCAATATCCTGTATAAAATTTAAAAATCTCAATAATTGATGAACTTCTAAAAAAATTTCATCAGAAAATTTCATTCCTCTTTAAAATATCACACAACTCATTTAAAAACAAGACCAATACCCAGCTATTTAAGCCAACGAGTTCATGCAAATTGGCTATTATCTTCTATTGGAAAGAGTATAGAGCTCTACCGTGCAGGCTCACATTACCAGTAACGACAATCGTTTGGTAGCCTCATATCCATTTAAACATGTTTAAGTTGCCGTCATGCTTGTGGATTGGCAATGTTTGACTGCAACACTTTCTCGGCCAACGACAGTTAACAAAGCAAAACAAATGTTGGATCATCTATTTTTACGAGGCTATTTTTAATGTCTAGCTAATAGATTCCGCCAAAAACTCGTCGCATTCATGGAGACCGTCAGCGGCTGTTGCTGCTTTTACGATTTGTTACATTGCAAATGATGTTAATGGTTAACGTCAAACCCACAACGGAAAATTTTTGCAAAATCCCGTTTTCTGGTATCCTGCAAAATAAACAGACTCCCCTCTCAAGCTCGTTAGAGAACGGACGAAGGTCTCTGCTAATGGGAAACACTGTGGTCTGGATAGAAAATTGTTGTGAAATAAAAATGTTATAACGTACACGCATATCGATGGGGCAGAGGTTTCCTATGCTAGCGTAGCTTATTTAAGATTGTATTTTTCCGATAAACACAAAACGTTTAATCGTACACATTTGTTGCAATTAAATATATTTCTTAAGAATGAATTCATAAAACCGTCGAAAAAAGAGATCTCAATTTAAAAATCAATTTTAGAATATAAAAAACCCACTTTATTTATAATTTATATTATTGCATTGCCCATAATCAACTATGATATCATAAATTTTTATTCTCAGGAGTGCAGACACCTTCACGCAATTTCAATTTCGTTACGATTTTAATATTTTAAATTTACTTAAAGTATAATACATTAGAAATTTGTTTCTGATTCATATTTAAAACAACAGCTCATTTCATGCATTGGTTAATTTCTTTACCTCAAACGATTGAAACATGAATTCGTTTTCTCTATCGATTCGAAAACCTGAAACGAAAATAAACTTTTACGCAGTTTCATTTCATAGGCTGAATAAGAACTCAAACCAAATGTACAAGGGCGGTCTCAAAACTAGCCGACCTAAGAAAGAAGACATACAAAAGTTGGGGAAAATTTTCTTTATATTTCAAAATACTTTCCTTTTAACTCGATACACTTTTTCCAACAATATTTAATAGCTTTCACCCTCTGTTTATAGAAGCAACTGTAAAACTCCTTAAAGTGGACATTAACTGCAGACTCCACCTCTTTGTTGTTGGCAAATCTTTTACCACCGAACCATTTTTTCTAGTTTGGAAATATAAAATAGTCCGAGATAGCTAAATCTAGTGAATAAGATGCTTGATAAAGCAATTCGAACTTTAATTCATTAATTTTTGCCATCGCAATAGTGGTTGTAAGAACTGCAGCATCTTTTTTTTTGATGAAACAACACCTTCTTTTTCCCCAAATACACTTTTTTTCATTATTTCATCACTTAAACGCTACAATAAATTATCATAATATTCGTCATTGATGGTTTTTCCTTTCTGAAGATAATCAGTAAATATAATTCCAAACGCATCCCAAAAAAATGACGTCATGACCTTGTCTGCAAATGGGACCGCCTTCGCCTTCTTTGGACGCGATTCATCCATTCCAGTCCACTGCTTTGACTGTTCATTTGTCTCAGATGTGAAATGATGGACCCATTAGGCTTTATTCCGGTGAAACATGGCGAAAACTCTACTGAAACCTCTTTACCACGCTGTTTTTGCTCTATTGAAGGCAAGCGCGGCACCCATCTTGCGCACAGCTTTCTCATCTTCAAACATTCGGTTAATATACGATGTATAGTACTTTTTGAAATACTTATCATTTCAGCTAGCTCACGTACCTTCAGCCAATACTGTTTTGTGGATTTTCTTAACCGTGATTGACGTGGACACCGCAGTTAATCGACCACCACGGCATTTGTTTTGGCAGCTCGTACGGTCTCGCTTAAACTCTGCTACCTACAGTCGTAAACGAAGGTGCTGGCTTCCACAGAGCAGAATCTAATTCGACTTTAATATTGATTAGACCGTTTTACGGCCGTAAACGAAGGTGCAGACTTCCTCAGATCGAAACCATTCAAATGGAAGTATTGAATTACGTAACTGCTATCAATACTTTACATACATAAAAATTCACTGAGATCGTGTACTTTTGATGGCACAAATGAAAACACTAAACAACGTGGCGCCTTGAAACTTAAAGCATATGTTTTACTTAACTTAAGCATATGTTTTCCCAAATTACTGGCACCATCTAGATGTCAGTTCGGCTAATTTTGGGACTACCCTCGTAGTTTCGTTTCTTCGCAGATAAGAAGGCCTGGCGACAAACTGCGAAAGGTAAAAATGCTACAAATAATTTATTTTCTGAATTTACGATGCCAGTCTCTGAACAAGTTTCACAGCTACTAAAAAATTTTGCCTACTCTTTCAGTTAAAAAATCCAAATGAAATACAAATAAATCATTTCATAACCTTTTTGAGAATCAATATTTCTCCTAAATTGGTTACGGATATAGGAATTAAAATCAAAAGTCTTTGTAATTTCCTTTAGAATTTATAAAATGGAAACAAATTTCAATAAAATTTTGATTCAGTTTTCGGAACCAGAATAAAAATTTGTGTATGTTTTATATAGATTCTACAAATTGAAATAAATCAAAATTAGTATTTTAGGATTTGATTTGGTTTTGGTGGCGGTTTCTGGTTTAGACGTTGGAAGAAACACCGGAAAAAAATAATTTTGTACAAAATGGAATAAATAGGTTTTATTATGTGAGTAATATCTCAAACGACTGTTCCAAATAATAATTAGGATGTAGATTTCTTTCAGACAGTCTGAAAATAGAATATGTGTAAGTTCACTAAGTGTGAGGAGCTCTTCTCCAGTATCTGATTCATGAGATGTAACACAATTTTTGTTTTGATTCAAAGAATTTTAACTTTTCCTAAACTGAAAACAAAATAATTTTACTAATTCTTTGAAGTGAGAAAAAAAACGAACTTTATTGAAATACAGGGTGTCCATCGGGAATGTATACTACTTTGCTTTGCCACCATTTGGGTTAACATTAGTCTTGACAGTTCATATTTGACAGTCGTGAAGTAGAGACGTAGACGTAAGTAGAGACGCAAATTTATTCTGGAAAAATATTCGATAACCCAACATGTTTTAATCGTTAAAACATTTTATCAAAATCAATGATCGATTACTGTAACGATGAGAAATTTACGTGAAATTTCTGGAGGAAACAACGTGCCAACAAAACGCACTATTTAGCGTGTAGTGAATGAAGAAAGAGGGTCCCTAGCTGATAGAGCCAAGCATGGACCACAACGTACTGCAAGATCGGTTGAAAACATTACTGCTGCTCAAGAAAGTGTTCAAAACAATCCATCAACCTCAATTCGATGCCGTGTTCAGGAGCTTGGTCTTCAAAGAACAACTTTGGCCACAATTTTGCACAAGGATTTGCATTTGCTTCCATTTAAGATTCGGTTGACACAAGAGCTTCTTCCACAAGACCATTTACGCCGCCATACATATGCCAATAGGATGTTACAGCTCGCCCATGACAACCCAGATTTTCATGAAAAAATCATTATGAGTGACGAGGCATATTTTCATTTGAACTGATATGTGAATAAACAGAGTAGTCGATTCTGGTCAAAGAAAAACCCTCTAATTATTAATCACTCACCTTTGCATCCATTAAAAGTGACAGTCTGGTGTGAAATTTGGTCAGGAGTAATCATTGGAATTTACTTCTTTGAAACTGAAAACGGCGTAACGGTAACTACCAATAAGGAGCGATATCGTGATATGATTGAAAACTTTTCAAAGCCACAACTGCATGTTTTGGACTTGATTAACATGTGGTATCAGCAAGACGGTGCCACACCGCATACAGCCAGGATTATAATGGAATTACTGCAAGACCTCTTTCCACAACAAGTTATTTTAAGAAATGGTGGTGTTGATTGGCCTTCACGGTCGCCTGATTTGACTGCTCCGGAATTCTTTTTGTGGGGATATCTGAAAAGCGAGATTTGTGCAAACAAACCAGAAACGCTTGAGCAACTCGAATAAAATATTCGCGATGAAACTAATGTTATTTTATATTTATTATTTATTTATTATTATTATTATTTTATTTTATTTTATTTTTATTTATTTTATTTATTTATTATTTTATTTCTAACGTTATAAGAAAAGTAATTAGTGTTTGTTTTTCCTTTAATTTAAATAAATTTTCACGAGCCTTTTAAAAAAAAATAAGTACTTATTATTTTGACCACATGTGTAAATGATAAAAAAGTAATGATTGGAAACCTACTTCTTGATCCTCAAGTTTGTGATACTGTTTTTCTATCTAATTTATTTGACTTTAATTCGTAGAATGAAAAAGTTCCTTCTACACAATCGAAATTACTGCCCTTCGTAGCAGCTATGATGCGGTTACGAGAATGTTATTAAAAGTATTATAATTCCGACATTGCTTTGACAAGGACATGCTATGCGATTCCATAGAAAAGGCTTATCGTGGAAAGGCTATGACTGACGATGCGGAAGAGGGTAATGAAAACTTTGCTCAAAAGCTAATCGAATTCACATTAAATGTTATAATAATTAGCCATGTTATAGAAGAAGTGCAGAAGCCGAAAGCCTTGGAATTCTTTGTTCTGTGTTGTCAAAAAACTATAACATTGTAATTCAGCTCAAATTGGTTATCTAACTGAATAGCAAATATTGTATTAATACTTTGCTAAAGGCTGCAAATTACTGCTCTTTGAAATAAAACTGATTCCAAACTACTGTTTTATGACAACAAACGCTTTCAGTTGATAACAATTTCTACAGCTTGAGAGTAAATTGAGCTTTTTATTGCAACAATTTGTTTTCATGATATTTGCCAAGTTAACAACAAATTACACTAAAGAACTGTGCGCAAGAAATAACTGTGCAAAACTTTCGGTTTTAGTTAAATTTAGAAAACATTTCAACATTTACAAAGACTCTGTTTATGCGTCTAGTATGTGACGGTTTGTTAGTGAAAATTGTTCAAACCATTAAGTAAAAACTAAATGGATGGTGAGATAACAAACATGCCCTCTGAGGACTCGTAACATATGTAATGTCGTATAGCAAAGTTTTTAACATAAAAAATGTAAACGTTAAGGGTCTCACCTTTTTTTTAGTTAACGAATGAAAAAAAAAAAACCATTTTCCTTACTTCCAAATGGCGGCAAACAGCTCTACGAATGGGTAAAATATTGAGGATTTCATTTCACAGTTAGAAAACTCAATGTGGCTGACCGCGACGCGTACAGTTAGTACAAGCAACTATCGTTCGCACGATCGTGGGTTCAATCCCGTATACAGCCATCAATAAATATTCGAGTGGCGGCCATCTTGATATGTCTGACATGAACACTTCGAGTAGGCGAGTAATCGAACAAGCTGGTAAATGCCTCTCAAACTTCTTTATAAACTGTAAATCCTGTTGAGGGAAGCCTAAAAAAGGAATGCATGTAAGCTCACTGAATGTGAGAAGTTCTCTCACATCCCATTCATAGGATGCAAGAGAATTTGTTTAGAAAACTCGACAACCAGTTGGAAAATATTTTGTTCATGCCCAAGTTTTGAGCAAAAGTACTAACAATACAATAAATACTTTTTTATGTTTCTAAAGTATCAACTGTCTTCAGCAATTTATTTTCTCAATTATCGATAATAATTTTAGGATCTTTTGATGGTTTCTTGTGTAGCCAATAGATTTAAACACCTATCGCTTTAAGTGTCATTTATGTCTCCATGATCTACCTATAATCATAAGTAAAACTTTGTCTTCAAGTCGCATAATTCATATTTAGGCATTGGTGAGTTCCGCTTTCTTTTCTGTAAATATTAATATTTAATCATCATACAACTTTGGGGTTCTCCATTTAATATAAAAAATTCAAAGGTAACTCGACTCAAAGCACTGCTATTCAAACACAGATAGTAACAGTGGCATGAAATTTTAATAGATATCGTTTAAAAGTTGGTACTTTCTAAAGGGGGTATTCGTTTTTTTGTTGGCGCTCTGTTTCGAATTTCCAAAAATCTACTCCTAGTGATTTTCTACATTCCGAATAAACAGTTACGCCAAGTTTGAAGGATATGGATTTCCAAACTCCAATAAAATGAAATGAAATTGGAAAAAGTAGAAACTTTTTAAACTTGTAAGTTTTTAGTTGATATTTCTAACAATGAAACTTATCGTAAATAAACCAATTTATGCTGTAATAGTTCCTTAAACTACAAGAAATTAAATCACATTTGACATAATCCACATTGAACATGAAGAATTCCCTGATCAATAAAAAACAAACGAACAAATTTTCGCCCATATATACACATAAGGCTCGTAGACGAAAATGCATTTAAATTAAAAGAAAAAAACAAATACTAATTTATTTTGTTATAACATTAGAAATAAAAATGTTTCGCCATTTTTTTTTTCACCGTCTCCTCCGGACCAAGCTAGTCTTTAAATGTTTTTCTGTCTAAGCAAAGGAACTCTTCTGGTTATCCGTTCTGGTAAATGTTCTTCTTGTAATCTACGACAAACCATTCTCGATGAAATTACATTTCCAATTTCTGCTGAAATCGCTTTTGAAGACACAAATGGGTCCTTCTTCGCAAGTGTTACAATACGGATATCTGGTGTTTTTGAAGTTTTTTTTTGGTTCTTCCTCAAGTTTCGACGGGTTTTTCCGCTTTAAAGCGTTTTGTACAAAAAGTAGTGACCGATTCATAGTTTCTGCTATAGAACGAAGACTTTTGTCATTTTCTCTTAGTCTTGAAACAATTTTTCTCTCTTACGGAGAACAATGACTTTTTTGATCCATGACTGATTTTTTTCAACAAAATATTTTATTATGAATAAAGAAAAACAACAACAATACAACAACTAGCCTATCCAAAAAGACTACAGCAGACTGCGACAATATTAAAGAATCGAGCAATATATTTATTATTCTGATCAAGTACTGTAATCACTCCTGAACAAAACTAACTCACAATGAAAACAACGGGGAAGCCCCAGTTTTCATTTTACTTTTAAAGGCATTACCATATTAAAGTCATTTAAATAAAAAAGAATTGCCATGTTTACTTTCCGTTAAAGTAACTAAAATTAAACATAAAGTAAAGATAAACAGGTGTACTTATTTTTTCGACCATTTGTGTATACTTACTTCCTTGCTAAATTAGCGACCGAAAGAGACATGTTTATCTATTATAAGCCGCACGTAGGAAAAATTTCCGAGCTTTTCGGTCTTCTATAATTCTTCTCTAGTTTATCACACTTATTTCGACAGTATTTTAAAGGCTGGGTCCTTCTAACGGAGTTGTGATCGACTTCCTCTTCGCCGCCCATTGTCGAAAATTCTACGTGCTGGAGCTCCTATACATGTACACAAATTATAGCTAAGTGTAAGTCTCTTATGAATGCAAAGGATCATGAGTTTAGTGGTTTTAAAATCACTGATCTGGCAAGGCTGTCAACTGTTAAATACCTGTCATTTGAAGTTTTATTTATTTAGCGAAAAGTTTGCCATTTACGAATTTGGATTGTTTTACGAAAAACGCGTAAAAATAGTTAAAACTTACTATAAAAGTGGTGATTCAAATGTGGGCATTTTTCGTGCATCACGGGTTGATTATGATCTTCATAATTGACCTACAGTGCAAGGAACTGGCAAGATTATTTATAGAGAAATTCGAATCATCATATTACTTATTTACATCTACTGAGCATTGCTCTTTCAGATTACAAAAATAGGAAAAATTGAATAAAATGACATAACTAAAGTAACAAGTATATAACTATACATATTTATTAAGTAGTCAGTTGCAATAGATTACAACAATAAATTACAAATTTAGTAAAAATCTTCAAATTGAGGTATCATTAGCTAAAAGTCTGAGTACAGCTTGTCTAAATGAAAATCTATTAAGAGTTATATCGACAGTATTGGCCACCAAATTAAATATTTGCAAACATCGAGTAATTGGTTCATTCCTTCCATAATTAGTTCGTTGGAATGGAACAGCGAACAAATGAGTTTCTCTTAAAGACCGTGTTGGTATGTGAAAAGGATTGGGCCCAAATGGCTATCCTGTGGTATACCCGATTTCACGTAAATTGGATTAGACTTAGCTTTATGAACTTTAACAAATAAAACTCTTCCCGAGATGTAAGAATGCAACCAGCTCAATAGTGACGAGTGAAACCACATTTTGAAGAGTTTCCTCATCAAAATTGAATGATTAATTTTGTCAAAAGCTTTTTTAAAATCAGTATAGAGGGCATTTACCTGGATACCTTTTTCAATGGAATCATGACAAAAGTGAGTGAATAAACAAAGATTAGTGGCAGTCGATCTTCAATGGAAGAATCCATGTTGATGCGAACAAATGGTATTTTTTAGAGTTACAAATAATCTACGATTTATGATTTTATCCAAAAGTTTAGGAATAACAGACAATTTTACAATGGGGCTGTAGTTCCCCACCATATCCTTCCGACCAGACTTGAATACAGGGGAAATATGAGCAATTTTCCATTCATCCAAAAATGTCCTTTCTGCCAGAGACTGGTTAAAAATTGTAGTAAGAACAGAATTGTGAACAGACTGGAAGCGTTACAGATGTGGTCTCCTGGCCTGTGCATCATCGCAATGTATGCACTGTTGCGGACAATCTGAATTTGTCGATTCCATCGCGCTATTGGGCAATCTCAGCAATTGAGTCTATCTTATTTTGCACTTGGATTTGCACCTCCATCCATATAGAAGCCAACTCAAGCAACAATTAAAGCCATTTGGCTATTTAAAAACGCCGTAGATATGCTAAGTGGATGCTACAGTAACAGGCTTTCAATGCTGATTTTTCAAATAAAATTTTCTTCGGCGATGAAGCTCATTTCTCACTCGGTAGTTAAATCAACAAGCAACATTTTCGCATACAGAGCTCGGAGAACTTAGAAGTAATTGTGGAAAAGCCATTGCATCTGGAAAAAAGT
>JAHXMU010000687.1:795174-823435 GCA_019455685.1 Philornis downsi | reverse complement strand
TAATACCGTTAATTCAGAGCTCTATGGCCGCATAACAGACTTTTTTCTTTGGCCTGCAATTTAAGATTATAAACTGGAAGATATGTGGCTTCAATAAGACGGTGTCACGAGCCACACAATATGATCAATTTTGGCTTTATTTTATGAGAAGTTAACAGAAAACGTAATTTTGGCGACGTCAGTTGGCCACCAGGACCATGCATTTTGGCGCTGTTAGACCTTTTTGTGTGGTGCTATTTATCGTCAAAGATCGTGTTTACGCGAATGATCCCCAAACGGCATTTGAACACCAACATTCGTTAAGATATCGCCGTGGTATTCGCCTGAAATGTGCGAAAATGGGATTGAAAAATAGCTCAAAAGGATCCACTGTTAAAACCAATCCAGAGGTGGTCATTTAAATTACTTTGTATTTCGTACATAATGGCGAGTTCAAAGAATTATAATGAAAAACAAAGTTTCATCGAAATCATAGCTTTATGTTTGTTGTGTTTAACTTTACTTTTGAAATCGAAAAATGGATAACTCGCTATAATAAGGAGTCCTGTGCCATGTGATATTAGTAATGTAGTAATGTAGTTATTTAATAATATAGCACATTTATGTTATATTCCTTGACGTGTAAAAAAATCATTAAAAACAAAACGGCAGGGGCATCCTTTGTTGCAGCCCTAATTTAATTTCTAAAGAAAATGACGAAAGAATAGTTTGTGTTCCTATTCAAAGATATCATCTCCTTGTATTACTGGAAAAACTAACAAAAAAAAAAGAAACTCAACATTGGCCGTGTCTCGAAAACACATACAACCTTTCCACAGCGATATTTTATTGCCACAAACTTTTGACCACAATCCTGTCGACAATAGTATGAACACCTTCAAAAGTTGTTCGTTCAATGTGAAAGACTGCTTAGCTACCTTTTCTGCATGGAACGGCAGCTCGTCCGTGCTCTAAAGAACTAACTTATATATAAATTTAATTTTTTTTTTCTTTTACGAAAATTGTGCTCAAAGAAGTTTCTTCAACAAAAGGTAATAACAGCCAGAACAAAATTATGCAAAACTTCTATTTTGGGGTTTCTTCTGTTCACTTCTTCTTTTGTACTTAACGCTTCGATGCGCTTTGGCTGGCACGAAAGAAGGCAAACCAATTTGTAATCGCAGACATTTTTGCGTGCACTGCGAATTTCATTATCAGTTCAAGGGATACGAAGAAAATCATTTAATAGCAAAAGGGTTTTGTTTGATATATTTTTTTTTTTTCTTCTTCTTCTTTTATTTGGCGAAAGTTTTTCTGGCCTCCAATGACAGATATCTTAGAGTTTTTATGGCCGACACTTGCTGAGTAGCAAATTGAAAATTACTTAATACTTTTGTTTTGCTTTTTGAAGAATACAGAATGCAAAAAAAAAAAAAAAAACTTTCAAGAAACTTTTTCAATAACATTGAAGTGGTAGTGGTAGAAAGAGATTTGCCCAATTCAAAAAAAAAATAAAGTATTAGTTTAACGTTATCATAATCTCTGACCTCGACCAATCGATTATGGGTTTGAACTGTGCAAAGAACGAAAGTTAATCGTTTGTAATGCTGCCAAAGTAGTTTGCACATTAAATATGTTAAGGCCAAGCTCAGTAAATAAAAGTTGGCGTTTATACTCGTATCGTATGGAATGGAATTTCAGGTGTGAAATTCAGCAGCAGGAACATTTCAAAGTAGTATTTTTATAATATGCCTGGAAAAAGCCATATGACAACATACCAAGATGATTTTATATGTGACCTGCATACAAGAAAATGTGTTCAATGGAAAAATGGAGAAGAATTTTTTTGCACAGTTAAAATTTTAATTGTTTTTTTTAACAAATTATGAAGTTAACAAGCTGAAATGATGAAAGTGTAAACCGTAATTTTTGACATAAATAAAAATCAGCCGCATTTCCTCGCATAAAAAATAAACCGGGGAAAGTATAGGAATTATATAGGGTGATTTTTGAAGATTTAAGTTTTTTAGGTTGGCACCACCGGTCGGTAATGGCGTCTAAACGTTATCTGTCAAAGTGGGAAGTGTACAGTACTACTCTGCCATTTCATCATGGAAAGACTAACAAACGAGCAACGATTGCAAATCGTTGAAATTTATTATCAAAATTCGTGCTCTGTGACAAATCCGCATCGTTTGATACGACCATTTTATGGTCGTCATAATCGACCTGCTGAATCAACAATTCGTGCTGTTATCTTCAAATTTCGCACCAAATTTACTTTGTTGGACATAAAACCATCGACTGGCATGCGTACAGTGCGTACCGAAGAAAATATTGCAGCCGTAGCGACCAGTGTTAATGACGAACGTGAAATGTCAATTCGTCGCCGTTCTCCGCGATTAGGCATGTGTTACTCAACCACAAGGAACATTTTACACGTCGATTTGGCTTTGAAAGCTTATAAAACTCAACTCACGCAAGAATTGAAGCCGAATGACCTATCACAACGTCGAATTTTTGGAGAATGAGCCTTAAAAAAGCTCAATGAAAATCCGCTGCTTTATCGAAAAATTGTGTTCAGCGATGAAGCTCATTTCTTGCTGAACGGATACGTAAACAGGCAAAACTGTCGCATCTGGAGTGATGAACAGCTACGTGCCATACATGAATTACCGATGCATTCCGCAAGAACGACAGTCTGGTGTGGTTTATGGGCTGGTGGCATCATAGGTCCATTTTTCTTCAAAGACGACCGTGGAAGAAACTTTACCGTCAAAGGCGAACGATATCGAGCCCTGACACGCGATTTTTTTTGCCCCAATTGGCTGAGTTGAACTCGATTGACATGAGGTTTCATCAGGACATTGCAACTGGCCACACTGCTTGTGAAACAATGGACATGTTGAGGGATGAATTTGGTGAGCAGCTTATATCTCGATTTGACCCTATGAGTTAGGCTTCAAGAGCTTGCGATTTAACGCCTCTTGATTTTTTCTTGTGGGGTTATGTCAAGTCGTTAGTCTATGTGGACAAGCCGAACACTATTAAAGCCTTACAGGATAACATATCCTGTCTGTATTCGTGGAATACAAGCCGAAATTCTCGAAAATGTGACGAAAAAAATGACCTTCCGAATGGACATGGTGAGACTGAGCCGCGGACAACATTTACATGAAATTATCTTTAAAAATGAAATGGCAAAGAACAATTTATCGATTCCAATAAAAAATTTTAATATATGATGCAAATTTGAGTGTTTTGTTCGGTTTTTAAGAAAACTACGATTAAAAAATCACCCTATAGTAAAGTGGCATCGGTTCAGAAGCACATCGGTGCCGGTGCCGGTGCTGGGTTTTTATAAAAGAAAACACATTTTGAATTTAAATATAATAAAAGAAGCAAAAGTTATAATTTTCTAATGTCTTCTTCATAAAAATTATAGATAGGTCAATAACTTTTGTGAAATCGGTCGTGGGTGGCGCGTTCTTTATATGGCAGGGCTACGAAACATTAAAATGCAGTCAACTTAAAACAAATTGAAGTAATATCAGTCTACAAATTAGGAATTACAGCAGCAGAACTACAATTTCGAGATATCATACATATATATATCACATATTATACGATGTGTAACAAATTTGACTGATTATTCAGTACAACTTCTTGAAATGTGTGAAGCTATTTGTGTACTAGAAGATGCCGATAAAAGCTTATCCATTTTTCTGTTTTAAAAGTAAAATCAAATAAGTAAACATATGATTTCGGTGAAACTTTTATGTCATTATAATGCTTATTTATTTATTTATTTATTTATATATATAAAGCTAACTTAAAGTTGAAGAAACTTAAGGCTAACTATATTAAAAAAGAATTAGCCATGGCTACCGGGGCCTTCAGCTAACGTAGTAATATTTTAAAATACAAGATAAAAAGTATTAGAAAATAACGTTTATTTTTTAAGTAATTTAATTTTTAACGCACAAGTTCGATTTTCTGATGAAATCTAAAATTAATTTTATATTTCTATGTGAAGGATTAGCGATGAGAGCAATGGGATCTTCATTAGCGAATGTTGATAACCTCTGCTGGCTAAGCAAGGTGCATGTAGAAATGATATGGCTGATGTCAATACAATCACTATTACATAAAGGACAAATATTGCTTAAACCCTTATTTATATAATGTGCATTTGTCAAATTGGTGTGACCAAGACGGATCCGAGTAAATTTGATTTGCTCTAAGCGTGAAAAATCTTTCTGTATTGAGTTTTTCAAAAATTCAGTCGTAGATATGCAGTTCGGGTTGATGTTTTTATACCAGTTCGATGTACGATTTATTAAGACTAGATGTTTCTGCATCAATTCTTTCCGCAGTTGCAAGGTTATATCACTGCTGTTATAGTTGGGGGTATATACCAAGGGGAGAGCAGTTGCGAGTTTAGCTATTGAGTCGACTTTCTCATTACCTTTAATGCCAGTATGACTAGGTATCCACATAAGTTTTATTTTGGGGAATTTGTCAATAATTATGCTTTATTATAATGCTTAAACTTTGCCATTATGTACGAAATACAATATCATTTGAATAACCGCCACTGGATTAATTGCAGCAGTGTGTCATTTTAAGGTAGTTTTCGAAAAAATGTAGCCGAAAGACACTTCGAGGCCATAATGCACACCAAACGGAATTTGTAAATATGGAAAAAATTGGTCAACGTTATGTAATTCAATATTTTGGATTGATTTGATTTGATTTAAAAGGTCTCAGGTTCAATCAATATTAAAGTGGAGCTAGATTTTACCCTGGAGGAATCTGTTTCTTCGTTTGCGACGGTAAAATATTGGGTAGCAGAGTTTAAACGAATCCGTATGAGCTGGCAAGACGGTTACTGTAGTGGTCGACCAATTTAGGTGTCCATGCTAGACGCGGTTAAGAAAATCCACAAAACGGTATTGAATGATCGTCGGCTAAAGGTGTGTGAGCCAGCTGAAATGATAGGGATTTCAAAAAGTGTTATATTTAGTACATTGACCGATGATTTTAAAATGGCAAAACTGTGCGAAAGATGGGTGCTGCGCTTGCTTTCAAGAGAACAAAAACAGCGTCGTGAAGATGCTTCGGTACAGTAATTGGCTATGTTTCAAATCAATAAATCCGAATTTTTGCTTCGATTTATAATCCTGGATGGGTCAACCACCCCACACCTTAAACAAAGGAATAGTCAAAACAGTGGACTGGAATGGGAGAATCGTGTCCAAAGAAGGCGAAAACACTTTCATTTGCATGCAAGATCATGGCGTGTATTTTTTGGTATGCGCATAAAAGTAATCCCTTTTATTGATTATCACCAGAATAGAAAAACAAACCATCAAGGGCGAGTATTGTGCTAATTTATTGTAGCATTTTTAAGTGATGAAATTATCAATTATTATTATATGCGTTGTTTTATCAAGGCAACGCTCCAGTTTACACATCCATGGCCACCTATTGCGATGGCCAAAATTAATGAATTGAAATCAGAATTGTTTCATCACGCACCTTATTTGCCATATTTAGCTCCCTCAGACTTTTTTCTATTTCCAAACTCGACAAAAATGGCTCGGTCGTGAAGGATTCGCCAACAATAAAGAGGTAGGGTCTGCGGTTACTGACTATTTTCAGGAAGTTGATAGTTTTTACTATAAACGTTTTGCATTCATTTATTAATTTCATAGTAATTTAAATTCTGAGTGTTTGTGGTATTTTCCTAAACGCTTTGCATTTGCTTATTAACTTTATAATATTTAAAATTCGGAATTTATTGATACCGGGAGAGGAACCAAAGCAATTCATTCATTTTTAGGGTAGGGATATTTGAATAATAATAAAAATATGTGACCGTGGATATTTCATTTGAAAAGAGAGTTAGATTTTTGATTCCATATAGGAAGAATATGTCCGTTTTACTCCAACTTCCCTAAATGTGGCTCGGCTGAACATTCGGCCTTAGCAAAAATTCCTAAATTCGGCTCGGCTGAACATTCGGCGTTAGCAAGATATTTTTGTGTTATTTAAGTGTTATCAAATTCATCCTGTTGCAGCAAATAAATGGCTAATGACAGCGCTCTCATTTTTTCATCTACAGCAGTCTGTTATGCTGTACGCAGGTCAATGAAAACATATCGTTTTATGTCGCAGTTAAAAAAATTATCGAAATGGAATTGAAACGCAGCAGTGTTTATATTTGACTGGAAATTCGTAAACTGTCATTGTTGATGAGCTACTTCATTTACACGTGAACAAAATGTTTGTGTATCGAACAGTTGAACATTACTATGGTACTGGTATCATCAAGAAACGCCTTGGGTGTGAGCATTTAAAAATAGTAACATCGCCAGAAAATGGTTTAAAAGGTGAGGGTCAGAATTCGACGTAATCCACTACAATTCGCCGTTAAATGGGCGAAAACTGTTAATGTGTCTGCTCGCAGTATGGAGCTCATACTAAAAAAATAAACTACGAATGTGTTTTTATAAATCATATTTCACGTATTTGCTGTAATCCTGTAACATAAATTTTCTTTTATTTTAATGAATTAAGTACTAAAACACTAAACACAAAAACAAGGCAGAAATTCAATTTCAGTTTTTGATTCATTTGAATAGCCCTCCTCTTACAAAAAATAGTTTATACCCTAAAACATTAATTCTAAATTAAAGGTATTATTGTTTGCTTTGCTTTGTTTAATTCCATTAATGAGTTCACTTTTGCTTGAATATTGCTTGCCTGATTCGTACACCTTGCGTACTAAGCATCCCCAGACGTTTTCAATAATGTTTAAGTCTGCAGATTAAGCGGCCAGTTCATAAACTCAACATTTTGAGTTTCCATCCACGATTTGGCGACTCTTGCTGTATGGATTGGCGCGTTTTCATGCTGGAATTTCCATTCCAAGTCTACGAAAACAGTTTCAATTTCGGAAAATGCTTTTTCCAGTACGGCTTTGTATAAAGCGGCATTCATTTTTGCAGGAGAGAAACTGGAGCTCTATTGTGCCATAATAAGAGATCGCACCCCATGCCATAACTCCACCTTCTCGGCTGTATAATCGATTGAGTAGGTGTTCCTCTTTTCGAAGATCGTGGAAGTAGTAATTATATCCATCAGGAGCCTCTAAATTAAATTTTTTTCGTTGGGAAATATAATTCTATTCTACTCTCTACTCCACGTCATAGTCGTACGATAAAAATTAAGACGATGTTCCTTACGGAGAATGTCTAGCGGTGGTTTCTTTTTAAGTCCCAAGCATTGCAAGTGTGCTGCTTTGAAAATAACTGTTTTTGCCGTTGATACACTTGCACTTGCGCCAGCTTTTTCCTTGAGTCGTGTGAATTTGAGGCATATCTCAGAATAGCTGCCTTGTCAGCGACTGTAATAGCATTTGCTGTTTGACCTTTCATGTTATTTCCATAGCCTTCGGTGTCACGTAAATATGTCGATGTAACTTTACGACTTCTATTAGTTTTTCTGGCTATTTAATAAGTAGAAAGTCCACACTTCTTGTAGGTTTTAATTTTGAATCTTTCCTCGACACTCAAGGATTTAGCTCGGCCCATTTTACTTAAAATCGATTGTTTCATATTTAGTTATACACCATTACTGTAATCCGATCTGATTTGTGATGATCTGCAAAAGACTTTTACACTTAAACTGATTACCATGCGAGGGGTGCTATTCAAATGGACCAAAGACACATTTTTTACTCATTTAAAAGAAAAAAACGAATTAAAATTTCGAGACACTTCCATGACTTGAAATTTTTTGTAGGTGATGTATGGAAGTAGAAGAAACAAATAATTAAAAAACTGAACCGTTATGTGAAGTGTACTATAAGTAGTAGTCACTATTGTTAAATGGTTGGGAGGGCGCACAGTGAAATTCTAAGTGCAAAAAGTCTATTTTTCGACTGTAAAATATTAAAAATGTAATGATGCAATTTTGTACGGAATTGTTTAGTTAAGAGAAATTCATCATTGCTTTTTTGAAAAAAATATTGAAAAAATTTTTTATCGCTAAATAATTACTTAAAAATGCTTGGGAGAAGTAAAGCGCAAAACGACTAAGATTTTAATGCAACTTGAGGGCCTGTATATGCATATTTGTTGTTCGTTTAACTATTTTATGCCATGATGTTCTAAAAATATGGTATTTTGTGATTCTTTAAGAAAAAAAGACAACTGGATAGCATAAATAGTTTCGAAACTATTTAAATTTAAAAAAAGCCCTAGAAATTTCAGTGTTCTAAGTTTTTCTTGGATGAAAAAAATGTTAGCTTCGGCGACCTCCATGCTCTGACTGCAATAAAATGAAGGAAGGGAGTATATTATTGCGATTTATAGAAAAAAATCCTTATAATATTTTATACTGCTGAACAAAGTTATAAATTTTATGAAAAAAGTCACAAGAAATTACGCTACAAATTAAGCAAAGAAATAAAGACAAAACACGTATATGGTGCATTTTAAAAGTGGTCGGCGTTCGAAGATGAACATAAGGCTATGAAACAAGAAAACAAAGTCCGAATTCACAACGCATTTAAAGACCATATGCATTTACGTGTTGATGAGGTTCAGCAAGGCACTGGGACCTCCAACGACGGCAACACCTCAAGAAGTTTTTTTTTTCCAATCCGTCACTTGTAGCTGTCATAACTGAAGTTGAAGAGGAATTAATTGATAGGTTTCGCATAATATTACAAATAATCACATGTGGCCGAAATATTAATTCTTCGAAGTTTAAAAATTACACGCGGAATACGGCGAAACTTTATGTCGAAAAATACAGCTGGTATTATATGCCAGTAACTGTGCACAAAATATTAATGCCAGGAAAACGAAATTATCGATGCAGCTACTCTTCCTATTGGTATGCTATCCGAAGAGGCAGAAGAAGCGCGCAACAAGGATTGTAGAAAATATAGACTGATGTTTTCAAGAAAATGCAATAGAATGGCAACTAACTCTGATGTTTTCAACCGTCTCTTGGTGTCATCAGATCCTTTTCTTAGTAAAATAAGGCGTCAACCTCGTAAACAACATTTGGAATTAGATGATATCGTAAAAGAAATGATAGATGAATAAGTAATTAAGTTTCCTTACACATGTAACTAATTATTTTATTTTAGGCAATCCTACTAAATATTTGTACAGAAAATAAGTCAGGCGGGTAGTGGGTGAAATGGTTATTTTTTCTGAGTAATATAGGCGATGGGCGTGGCCGATTTGGATGAAACTTTCCAAAAATTTTGTTTTCGTAGTACAGATGATCCATGCCAAGTTACAAAAATTTCTACCTAACAGAAAAAAATGTATACGAAAATTTCATTTTTAGTTGTATGGGCGGTGGTCGATGGGCGTGGTCGATTTGGATGAAACTTTATAGTTTTGCTACTCTACGTCATAAAACGCTCCATGTCGAATTTCAAGACTCTACGATAACTCCTTATATTTATTGCACAAAAATGTATGAAGCAATCCCACTGTGGGGCGCTATTCAAGTAAGCGGCAGTGTATTTAATTTATTTTAGAATGCTATTAATTTTGTCACTACTGTTTATTGCCGTGCGGAATATCCTGCCCATGGGTAGTAGTCACAATTTTGTGTTTCTCTTCAGTTTGTCAAGCAATTAAGATGATTTCACATGATACAACATTTATTTTTTCCATTGTCGTTATTTTTCAAGCGATGAGCATAGAAATGTGTCACAGATCCCATAAACAATGGCAGCAAAATTATTAAGTTGTAAAATTTACTATTCCGCATTATTACCTCACTTCAGTGTGTTTTGTATACGAGGCACTCATGATGTCACACGCTGTCTGATGCTCATTCACACTACCACCGTCACCATCACCATCACCATCACCATTACCGTCACCGTCACTATCAACCGGGAACGATGACACCACCACCACCAGAGGTGACAAGTACAATTTATGAGATTTTGTTGTACTTTTTCTGTGCACTCGATATTTGTATAGCTGGAATGGTTCAAAGGAATATGGTAAAAATTTATATATTTCTACACAGAACGAGTGGCTGTGGTGACCTATCACAAGTGTCAAGTCAAGAGTACAAAATAACAATAACAACAAAATATTTATAACCATATTTTATAATATATACATATATGTACTACATATATATAAATGAATATATGTGTGGTAATACTTTCACAATCACTGGTAACTATGGAATCTATGCAAGAATGTACGCATACACAAGTGTGCGAGAGTGATAATGTATGTATGGTGTGTGTGTGTGTGTGTGTGTGGTTGAAATCTCGAGTTTCTATGTTGTGTTGCCTTGGTGTTTGTTTCAAAATCATTTCCATAAAAATGCAATTTTACACTTTTACACCATATCCACACACACACACATTATTTTGGATGCAGCATTTACACCCATACACAAACGCAAACACATACAAACTGTAAAGCTGAACTACAGACACTTGTGTACATACACTGGCACATCCAAGTTCGGATTTGCTGCTGTACTGTGCTGTGCTTTAGTTGCGCAAGTATCCATTTATTACTCCAGAGTATTGTAAATTTGTCAAGCTTTTGTTTTCCATACAATTTCCACTCAAATTCACTTGATGTATGGGATCCATCTACCCGTAAAAGAATGAATGGGACCAAGTTGTACATGTAGTTCTCTTTCTTTGTGTTTTCCTGTTTGCGCCAATCCAAGAGTTTCGACTCGGAATTCATGAGTGTGGTGGCCAAAGACAATGCTGCTAAATGTTCCTTTGAAATTGTTTGAAATAAATATTCCTTTCTAAATACATGAAAAGAATTCGATTTTTATTTAGTCGAATATCTCATAGTATTGTTCTTGGCTTATTGTTACGAGTTTTCTGTAATCCCTTTTTGTTTTTGCTCATTTTGAAAGTGGTTTGTAATTGCAAATTACGATTTGGTAGCTGACTTCTGTAAATCACATTAGAATGACCAAACTTGCTGGTTATGAAGTAAATATCGGATGTCACAAAGAAATTAATTAATTGAAATCCAAACAGTTTAATATACACATGAATGCGTCCATCATTGGACGTTTTGGTGAGGTACAGATTACATTTATTATTTTAAAACAAAACTTTTTAGGGCGTTTTTGTTATGCAAGAAAAATGCAGGGTGGGCCATATGAGTGTTGGCGATTTAATTCTTCAATTTCTCGGTAACGCGTGGCGCGGGGTGGCGGGGTGACATGTTGTTCGCGGCGCCGCTTCCTGGAAATTTAGTCGCCATGGAGCCGTACACGGGAGTGCAGCGTGCATTTTGTGTCCGAGCGTAATACGAAAACCATAAATCAGTGATTACTGCACGACGTTTGTATCGGCATGAACATGGTTTACACGATTTAAGTGAAGTTCCAAGTGCCAATGTGATACGAAAATGGATCAGAATGTTCGAAATAACCGGCTCAACAGTACCAATTACGGTTCGTGGTCGCCCAGTTTCTGCAAGATCAGCCGACATTGTGGAGCGTGTTCGTGCTTCAGTTCAGCGAAATCCGCAACAGTCAACACGTAAGAGAAGTCAGTCTTTGGATGTCAAAAGAACAACTTTACGACGAATTTTGAAACGTGATTTGCATTTGAAGGCTTATAAGATTCTATCTGAATCGACTTAACTTTGTCAATTTGATGCTAGAGCGGTTCAACAATTTCAACAACGTGATTTTTAGTTAGGCCAATTTTCACCTTAATGGCCATGTGAACAAGCAAAATTGTCGGTTCTGGTCCGAGACTAATCCTCGACGCTTGCATGAACGTCCACTTCACAGCCCTAAGCTTGTCGTGTGGGCTGGGATAACGTCAACCGATATTATTGGACCATACTTTTTTGAGGACGAAAGAGGGCATGCGAAGACGGTTAGAGCGAACAATTATTGTAACATGCTAGCAGACTTTTTGGTGCCAGCTTTGCAAGAACTTCAAGGCAATACCTCGAGGATGTGATTTCAACAGGATGGGGCCACATGTCATACGGCTAGGGTATCCATAGAGCTGCTGAAAAATGTTTTTCCTGGAAAACTCATTTCGAAAAGGGGGGATATTGAATGGCCCCCACGTAGCCCCGATCTCTCTCCATGCGATTATTTTCTATGGGGCTACCTCAAATCGGTAGTCTACGAGAATAATCCGACCAATTTAGAGCAGTTGAAGAGGAACATTATTCAGGAAAGTAACAAAATACCGAGAACAACTTTTCAATGAGTTTTCCAAAATTTGCGACTTGGGTTCCAAGAGTGTCAAGCAACCGAGGGAAGCCATTTGGACAACATTATTTTTAAGTCTTAAAAATTCCCATGCTTCTACTTTTTAAAAATACAAATATATTGTTTTATGTTTCGTAGTTTTTTTTTTTTAAATTGAATATTTAAACCGCCAACACCCTTATGGCCCACCCTGTACCAATTCATTTGTATTTTTCTTTTTTTAAGTTCTTTTCACTCAAATATAAAAGTTAATGAAAGCATGGTGCAGGCCTGCTTAGAATTTATCAAGAAATACAACTACTTTACAATAGTTTGGAATATTGATATTTTTTATATGTTAAAATTGCTATATGTACGAATGCGCTTGCAAAACTAGCCGACCTAACATAGAAGACACAAAAAAAGTTGGGAAAAATTGCTTTAATTTTTCAACACGATCTTCTTTTAGCTCGATACAGTTTTCTTCAGCGACATTTAATAGGCTTTATGAACTTTTTATAGAAAGAACTTTAAAACTCTTTAAAGTGGCTATCAACCGCAGACTCCACCTCTTCATTGTTAGCAAATCTTTTACCAGCGAGCCACTTTTTCGAGTTTGGAAATAGAAAATAGTCTGTGGGAGCTAAATCTGGCAAATAAGCTGCGTGATGAAGCAATTTGAATTCATTAATTTTGGCGACCGCAATAGTGGATGTGTGAACTAGAGCATTGTCTTGATGAAACAACACTTTCTTTTTCGCCAAATGCTGCCTTTTTTCATAATTCTGTCACTACAACGCTGCAATAAATTAGCATAATATTTGCCATGAATAGTTTTTCCTTTCTGGAGGGACATGACTCTCCTATTGCAGTCCACTGCTTTGACTGTTCCTTGTTTTCAGGTGTGAAATGGTGGCTATAAGTTGATGCAAAAATTCGACTTTATTGCGGTGAAATATCTTCACGACGCTGTTTTTGCTCTATTGAGAGCAAACGCGGCACCCGTCTTGTGCATAGCTGCAACGCAACGCTGCAATAAATTAGCATAATATTCGCCATTGATAGATTTTCCTTTCTTGAAGGTAATAAAAAAAAAGAAAAAATAATACCACGCGGATCCCAAAAAAACAAACGCCGTGACCTTACCCACAGATGGAGCTGTCATTGCCATTTTTGAGCGCGATTCTCCTATTCCAGTCCACTGCTTTGACTGTTCCTTTATCTCAGGTGTAAAATGGTGGCTATAAGTTGATGCAAAAATTCGACTTTATTGCGGTGAAATATTTTTACGACGCTGTTTTTGCTCTATTGAGAGCAAACGCGGCACCCGTCTTGAACACAGCTTTCACGTTTTCAAGAATTCGGTCAACATACGATGTACAAATATAGCACTTTTCGAACTGCACGAGGTCTTCCAGCACGCGGAAGATCGCAGACAGCCTCTTGCCCAAAACGCTGAACCAATAGGTAAATTATTCTTTCATGTTCGAAATGCTCCTAGAACATGAAAGAAATTTCGATATGATCTGAATAATCGATAGCTGACTTTCAAAGTGAAATTGAACAACTTTGTTTCTTTGTTCTGTGCTGAGCCTTTCCATCGTAAATTTCCCAAGTATTATTTATTTAATTCTGTAAAGAGACGAAGAAAGAAATGTATTCACTGATCAAACCTTAACGTTGCTTATGTGCCACCTTATACCTCTCTACGTCCGTTGTGGCGAAAACTGGAGTATTCGGGAGAATTTTCAAAAGCTTCTCTCGAATTTTTCACCAACAAAATCATTCATAACTGATAAGTTTCAGGTCCGGACTATAAAGTAGACGCCTGATGATCTCCCTATCTCGATGTGCGTTGCCTGGTGTTGTCATGACAGAACATAATTTCGGTCTTATTAGCCGTTTCTGGGCAACTGATTCCTCTAGGTGGTCGCACTGTTCATGGTACAAGTCTGAATTAAAAGAGTAGTAGTGGGGGAGCAGTTGATGGTAGATGATTTCCTGTCAAACACTCATCAATACCTTCCTAGGCCTCAACTGGCAACTGATTCCTCCAGATGGTCCTACTGTTCATGGTACAAGTCTGAATTAAGAGATTTGTAGGAGATTATGAGATTTGGGGGAGCAATTGATGGTAGATGATTTCCTGTCAAACACTCATCAATACCTTCCTGGCCCTCAACTGGCCACTGATTCCTCCAGATGGTCCTACTGTTGATTGTGCAAGTCTGAATTAAGGGGTTTGTTGTGGGGGAGCAGTTGATGGTAGATGATTTCCTGTCAAGCACTCAGCAATACCTTCCTGGCTGTCAATTCTGTATGGGTCAATGTTTACATCGGTTCACCGTGATTTGATCACGACCGTTTTCAATTGACATTGTTTTAAATGACACACTTTTTTCCCCAGTCATTCGATTTTAGGTGCGATTTAATTGCGTTTTACCAGCTATTTGCAGATAGAAATTCGATCCATGAGAGTTTTTACGTTAACTAGTGCGTCATCCATACATGAAGCTTGTTTTTATATCTGGCTTTCTTCAAGTGTTTTCGAAATGTTTTTTTGTTCAATCGAAGCAGCGCTTACTTGATGGTCGGGGTTGACAATTTCCATTATTTTGTCGACATTTTCGTCAATTGATCTTCCGGAGAGTGGTGAATGTACTCGTATGAGATCAAAATTACCGGAATGGAATCGACGAAATCAAAATTGCGCTTGCTTGGCTGTTAGAGTATTAAAACCTTTGTCGAAGAAAATCTTTAAAATATTGCACATTTTCTCTTCGTTGATGTCCATTTTGAACTCAAACGGTACTGAATCAAGGAATCGCGAAACTATCAGAATAAGTATTCGGATACAAAATCTCATATTTTTAATTTTTACCTCTCTTTCGTCTTTTATACAACGCGAGATGCAAATTACTGAAGTCATCTACCTTAAAAACAATGAATTTCTTTTGTGCCCTGATTTTGTTTTATAGATCGTCTTTAAACACAAATATTTCGTTAATAAAAAACTTGCAAATATTACGATCTGTTGTGAGTACCAGCAAAACATTGGCTCCATAAAAAAAGGCTAAAATATACTCGTATCTTGCCAAAACTCTTCCACCAGTATTTAAAAATTAGGAATTTTGTATTATCTTAGGCAAAAAATCAAAGTTTCTTATATTCTGAAAGTTTCTTATTTCTTATATTCTGAAAGTTTCTTATATTCTACAAAACAATAATCAGGATCAGTACAGATTTGTTTCATTTATAACCCTGTTTCTGCATAAGTTTTCGCCATTGCAGCTCATCAGGGTGCTTCAAAAAAATTTGGAAATCACGTTGTAACGCATGAGGATTTATTAAATAGCAGGTATTTAAATTTATCATTGTGGCGATCGAATGTTAATAATTGTAATCATTCCCGTTGAAAGTTACCTCCATTTTGATATGTATTTGAATACACTTTACGCGTTTTCCAAATGTTTATGTCTGTTTCATTTAAAACCGTGGATAAACTGCAAAAAATAGAAAAATTTTACAAAAATTTTAAATGGTCCAGAAAACGTATCATGACGTTTATAATGATGTTCTAAGAACTTATAAAATTAACTTCCTAATTTATTCTTTAAGTCAATGCACTCAAATCGGCATAAAATTCCTTAGAAGTACCCGATTTTAATACTGAAAACTTTACGAAAAGAGATCAAAATTGCGTCCTGAATAAATCAAAGCGTTTTTAATTACTGACGATAGGAAATTTTGTTATATCAATTAATAAATTCCATAATAGAGAAAAATGTCCACAAGACCCTCTTCTATGCTGTTCATATTTCGTTTATAATGAAATTGTAAAATTCTTAATAAATAGCAACCCTAAAATACACAATTTCTGCAATCATCCTTCCAAAAATTAAATTAATGTCTTACTCCTTTTTTTCGCATAATTTTTTAATGGTTGTGTTAAATTCGTTCCAAAGTTATATCGCTCCTTTTTTCCTTATATTAGTCCTTTTTTTTTTTGTGTGTGTGCGGAGTGTTTATTGCCATTGATAGAACTTCGCGGTTGACCTGTAATGAAGTGCACAATAAGTTTAGTACAGAAACCAAATGTTACTGTACAAAAAGTCCTCCTACTGTGAGGATAAGCTGAGATATTATACCCGTTGCCCGTTGTTTTAAACCATTTTCAAATATCCCTAAAACTTTTATTAGAACTTGTAATTATCTTAACTGCCCAACTCCTGCAGATGTTTCATGCATTAAGAAAAAATGCGAATTCTAATTTACATAGATATTAAAAAACGTACAAAATTGCACAAACGAACAAAAAAAAAAAAAAAAAAAAAAAAAAGGATCTCGCAACAAAGTCCCCTACCACCAGCTTTTGTCTAAATTTCATTTTTTGTACTTTAATTATTTTTTGTACTTTCTAATTGCTTTTGTAATAATATTCATTTAGGAATTGGCGTTTAAGAGAAATGTACTCGCATATGTTAATTTTGCTTTGGACAACATAATCACATAAAGAATCGCATAAGAATCTACATTAAAAATTAAAGTTTAAATTAAATTCTTGCAACAGTTTACGTTAAATTGTCTACTGCCAGTTTCTTTGCATATTAGCCTCAAATTACGTTGTCACAATTTTGCAACGAAACCTTAGAAAACATGTTGGGGGTCCCCTGAATTAGTGCAAGACGCTGTGATGTGAACTTTTTGTCTGTGATGGAGACAAACAAGCCAAGAGACGCTAAGTTTGACAGCAGCCAAATGGTCGCTGCTGCCTTTAGGCGTATATGAACTGGAATGGTTTCTTTTCGAATCTACAAATTTCCATTTTATACTGGTTGGTATTGGAATAAATGGTAACAAGTTTAAGTTAATTTGGAAAAATTTCAAGTAGTCCTTTTATCGATAACATTTTTCTACTCGAATATTTTTGAAATGTGTAGTGTGGATAAACTTTCCTTTCTAATTTGAAGTAAATTCTAAATAAATATTTGTACTAAATTTGAAAATTATAGGTGCCCTATCGGTAATCTTTGAAAGATATATCATTAAGTACACTTCAATAAATACATCGAACATATAAGATAAAAAAACCTGCCCAAATTGGCCTAGAAAAAATTTAATTATTGAGAGGAATTTCGGCCAGAGAACTAATTTTTAAACAACACCAATTTATAGTATTTTGTCTAAGTTTTATAAGCTGTGGTTATACTTCCTACATAAGGGCAACATTCCGAAATAAATAACGTTTAATACTCATCTTGTTTTAGTCATGGGAAAGTGTCAAATGTTGCAGCAGGTTATTCATGTAGTGGTTTCAAAACTGCCGGTTTGGCAAGGCTATCAGCTGTTAAATACCTGTCATCTGAAGTGTTATTTATTTAGTGAAAAGTTCGCCATTTACGAATATGAATCGTTTAATAACCGAAGAACGTGTAAAAATAAAACTTGCTATAAAAAAAAACTTATATAAAAAAACTTACTATAAAGGTGTAAAAATAGTTAAATCTTACTACAAAAGTAGTGATTCAAACATAGGCACTTTTCGTGCATTACGGGGTGTTTGGGATCGTCATAATCGTCATAATCGAAATTGGCAAAATCATAAAGAAATTTGAAGAGACTGGAAGCGTTGCAAATGTAGAAAGGCCAGTTGCATCATCGCAATGCAAACACTGTCGAGAATGCCGCATCTGTTAATGAAAGTGTGGCGCATAATCCGAATTTCAATTCAAAACTCTGTTGCTGTATGATAACCGACATTCTTTTGGCATGCAAATGAAGATTGTGAACTAAACGATATGTAGTTTCAATAAGACGGTGCCACGACCCACCCAACACGAAACTATTTTAGGTTTATTGCATGAGAAGTTTTCAAAGAACTTAATTTCTAATTTTTTGGCGACATCAATTAACTACCAAGATCATGTGACTTGACTTTTTTTTTGTTGGGCTACATCAAAGAGCGGATAATTACGATTACGTAGATAATGCCCAAACGTTGGAGAATTTGAAAAACCACATTCGTCAAGTTATCGCCGAGATACCACCCGAAATTTGCGAAAAAGTGGTGGAAAATTACCTCAAAAGGCTCCACAGCTGCAGCCAATCCAGAGGCGGTCATTTAAATGATATTGTATTTTGTACATAATGGCAAGATCTAATCATTATAATGACATAAAAGTTTAATCGAAATCATAGCTTTATGTATGTTTTATTAAACTTTACTTGAAACCGAAAAACGGATAACGCCTCATTACTTGTTTAAAGTAAAGATATCCAGGGTGATACGACCAAAATATTTAAGAAATGTTTATGATCAGGAGGTTCTATAGGAGGCAGGGAATTCTGAATTGTGTCGTTTTTCACATAATGTTAAGATTGACGACGATAATCGGTGCTTTGAATTCTAAACTATAAGTGAACCTTAATCTCAGTTCAATCTTCCATTTTGTGGAAGGAAGAGGATCGGCTATCTCGTCTAATTACATTTCTAGAGTATACTTTAGAAAGTAAATGCTATAATTTTGAAGGTTTCAGCAGATTTGTAGAGACATATAATCTAAAACCTACAGTTTATGCCAATTTGTTGAGAGTACTAAAAGCGGTAGGACAAAAATCCAAAATATCACTGGGTTTACAAGGATGGCGCACATATCGTGCTACTGTCAATGGGGATCATTATTTAAAGATGTTGAAAGTGTTTTGTTATACCCAGAACTCCGTTCCAACAGCATTTGGTTTCTGCAAAATGAAAGATGAAGCAACTGCACACTTGGCCAGATTGGTTATGGTGGAGCTGCAATGAAAATTCCCAAACAAATTAATATCCAAAAACTCTTTTTAAGGACCCCCTTTAGGTGACAGCACCAGAATTTTTTTTTTTTTTTTTGGTTATACCAAGCAGTAGGTATACAAAATGAAACCAAGGAATTTGGCCGAACTGAAGTAGATCATTAAGCCACAATAAATAATTGTCTGATCAAGTGCCGCATATATGCGTAAGTGAGCATGGAGATCATTTCTTTGGCGTTTGGGAATAAGGTCTTAAGTCATATACTATAGTTTTTCGTAATGTAAAATTGAAACTTATTTAATTGTTTGCAAATCAGGATAAAATTGACTTAGTGCCTAAAGACCAAATGATTACGATTGGATGCAGTTGTGCTAGATTTCAATTATTGATACCAAACGAAAGAGAAAAAAAAAATTGAGTTAAACCCAATCAAAAACTCAAAATGCATTTTTTTGACTTAAGACCTTATTCCCAAACGTGAAAGATTTACGATCTATCATCTTCAAGACCAACCAGTTATATGAAATAAAATCAAATAAAATAAAAGTCAAAATAAATGAAATACATTGATTACAAAGAAACTATGAGGGTATTTATACACCATTTAACATGACTGTTGCACGAAACAATTTTAATTAAACACCCACGAAGATACGACATATCAGTGCGATTCAATTGTACATATTTAGAATAGCCTTTGGCTAATCATTAATCGTTGGGGGTGACCGACTACACTATTTTCTGTATGGGGACCGACCTGTGCTATTAATGTATAGTTTTGATTCTTATAACAGGAACTGCGTCAAATCGAAACTATTTTCTTCTTGATTTCTGTGCAAACCAGAACTAACTAAAGCTGTCGGTTATCCATTCAGTGGTTTCAAAACCGTCGGTTTGGCAAAGCTGTCAGCTGTTAAATAGCTGTCATCTGAAGTGTTATTTATGTAGTGCAAGGTTTGCTATTTACAAACATGAATCGTTTAATAACTGAAAAGCACGTAAAATTGGTCAAAACTTACTAGAAATGTTGATTCAAACGTAGGCACCATTTGATTTTAAAACCGCCGGTCTGGCAAAGTTATCACCTGTTAAATAGCTGTCATCTGAAGTGTTATTTATTTAGTGAAGGACTTACCATTTACGAATATGGATCGTTTAACAACAGAAAAACGCTTAAAAATAGTTAAAACTTACTACAAAAGTAGTGGTTTAAATGTTGGCACTTTTCGTGCATTCCGACATGATTATGGTCATCATAATCGACTTACTGTGAAAGGAATTGACAAGATTATAAAGAAATTTGAAGAGGCTGGAAGCGTAACAGATGTGATCCGGTCTATGCATGATCGCAATGTAAGCACTGACGAAAATTTCGCTTCTGTTAGTGAAAATGTGGCGGATTTTTTTTAATTTGTCGATTTCGTGGCGTTCCCAGTATATGGAATCCAACTGACGCAACAAATGGAATTTTTATTGTTGTGTAATTGGAGCGCCATTCTATTACCGAGTAATACTGCGGGCTTATCCATTCTAAATTAAAAAAAAAAAAAAACAGTTTTTATGGTTATATCTTCATGTGATATCCCCTAATAGGGTTCGATATTATGCAGTAAACTAGTCGAGGGTATTAGAATATGTGAAGCAAATTGTTTAGCACCACAAACTTTTAATATGACTTGTCAAATTTAACCTAATTCCATCGATCCAATTAAAAATTAAGAGTGGTGATCAGGTTTAGAGTAATCGTCATGTATAGAAAGTATTAGAACTCTCCTGATAATTTTTCCCATATTCAATACCAGATCCCGGTTTTAGAAGTTATTACTACTAGAAATTTTCAGATATGATTGAGGGAGTTTTTAATCAAGCTAGACTGTAGATCTTTTAATACACTATACTGTTTTTTGTTCAAATGGTACATATCCTCAGGAATATCTCCTGATAATATGTTCTAACAACATTTATTATGAACTATTTTCCAACAACACTGTAATAATGTATTCCAGATTTTTAATATTCATTTTCATTCATTTCCAGGAAGCATGACGATTTTCTTAACGGGTTGTTCAAGGTAAGAATCATCTATCTTCATATTTTTTTCTTTAAAATAATTTCGTAAATGTTGTTTTTTTTTTGTAAATTTTTATTCAAAATATATCAAAATTTTGCTCCCGATTTATATCGAAACATGTGCGTGCTTCGATTCATTTCTTACCCGAAATGACAGTAGAATCTGATATTAATATATTTTCTAAACCACAACATAAGTAAGCAGGCATTTTTATTCGAGGAATCGCAAGAAAGCTGTCTGAATTAGAAGTGTAATCTCATGTTGTTTCCACTTCATGTCATTTCGCAGAAAAAAAAAAAAAAAAATTCAAATACCTGGTTTTCTTCTGAATTTTGGGTTCACAAGGATTTGTACGTCTACTTAAAATGTTGTTTGTTTTTTGGTAATTTCTAAACGACATTCAAATCAAAAGCTTGGTAAACTGAACCTGAGCAAACAATTTTTTATAATTTCTTAATTTCATAACTAGAACCAAAATTGTTTATAGTTTCGTTTATGATACATGAAACAAAATGGAAATTGAATGAAAGTTGTAATCAGTTATCGAAACCAGAATCGAAACTGCGTATTAGGGTGGGTCGAAAAAATAGTTAAGTCAGTAACCATCTACGATCAACGTTAAGTCAAAGACGCTTCCAAGCATGTGAAAATAATTTCTTTGACATGCCCCCAAATTCCGTCCCTTTGTTTGGTATGCGAGGTGTGTTCAAATAATAGGGCGAATTTTAATTTTTCTTAAAAAATATTTATTTATTCATCAATTTCTATTTTATCTCCTTCAAAGTAGTCCTCCTCAGATATACTACACTTGTGCCATCGTTTTTTCCAATCCTCGAAGCAGTTCTGATATGCACTTTTTGGCATGTCCTTGAGCTTCTTCAACGATTCGGTTCTTATCTCTTCAATCGTCGCAAAACGCCGTCTTTTCATGGGTCTCCTCAAACTTGGGAACAGGAAAAATTCACAGGGGGCCAAATCTGGTGAATACGATGGCTGAGGCATAATACCGGTGTTGTTTTTGGCCAAATAATCCCTCAAGAGCAAAGATGAGTGAGCAGCTGCATTATCATGATGCAAAAGCCATGGATTTTTTCCACAATTCTGAGCATTTTTTTCGTATTGCTTCACGCAAACGGCGCATAACTTTAAGCTAATACTCCTTATTTACCACGCGATCTTGTGCTAAAAACTCCTGATGCACTACGTCATGGTAATCTAAGAAAACAATACGAAAAACCTTGGCATTAGATCGAACTTGGTGTGTTTTTTCTTTGTCTTGGCTCTCCTGGACTCTTCCATTGGGACGATTGGGCTTTGGTTTCGATGTCATAACCATACACCCATGATTCGTCACCAGTTATGACCTCTTTAAGCAAATCTGTATCATCGTTGACGTCATTCAACAATTTCTGAGCGATGCTCATGCGACGTTGTTTTTGGTCAAAATTCAGCAATTTTGGAACGAACTTCGCTACCAAACGTTTCATGGCCAAAATTTCCAAAAAGTTTGCATGGCATGAGCCAACCGATATGCCGACAGCCTCAGCAACTTCTCTAATTGTAATTCGACGATTCTCCGTAACAATTTTCTCCACTTTCTCAACATTTTCATTGGTTGTTGATGTGCTGGGGCGTTCAAAGCGAGCATCGTCATTCACATCTTCTCGACCTTCTGTGAAAAGCTGTACCACTTGTAAACATTTTTTTTTGACTCAGAATACTGCCACTGTCAAAATTTCAAGTGTTTTTGAGCACTTAATTCCATTTTTTACACAAAATTTGATGCAACTTCTTTGATCTATTTTTTCGATAGGAAAAAATCGCCGAACACGAAAAAAAACTGGGTTTGTTAGTGATATAAAGACAACAACGCGCCTACGACCAGGTCGATCAAACGAAAATGTCGCAGCTGTACGTGATGATGCCGCTCAAACTCCATCCACCTCAATTCGACACCGAGCTCAGCAAATTGGTGCCTTCAAATCCACTATGCAGCGAATTTTGACGAAAGATTTGACCATGGACAGCGAAGGGAGTTCGTTAATTTGGCATTGGAGAGACAACATGACAATGCTGATTTTGCCGATAAAACCATCTTCAGTGACGAGGCCCATCTCCATCTTGATGGCTTCGTCAATAGGCAGAATTGCCGCATTTGTCACTGTCAAAATTTCAAATGTTTTTGAGCACTTAATTCCATTTTTTACACAAAATTTGATGCAACTTCTTTGATCTATTTTTTCGATAGGAAAAAATCGCCGAACACGAAAAATACTTGTCTTATTTATGCCTCTCACCAACAAACTAAACATGCTACATAGATAAAACCGTCAACATATCTTCGAGACATAAAAAAATAATAATCGAATGTAGAATGTACGTAGCCCGCAAAATTGTAAAATTCACCTTTTGTTTGAACACACCTCGTATAGCTTTGCCATTAGAAGTCCGATTGTAGTGGTTCGCATATCGCTGTTCATGGTTTGATAGGAGCTCCATTCTAGTTTTTAGATATTTTCCCACCGGACTTCAAATTCTAGTAGCGCTATCCAATACTTTGATTCCTACCCAGCTAATGTCCAGATTTTTTCTAAGGATATAAAGACCTTAAAATTCTATGATTCTTTCAATTCTTTTGCTTTGAAAATATTGACATTTATTCACAAATAAGACAATTACAGATGTTTGCAAAAATCGAAATATACTGATATGATAAATTCGTATGTTTAAAATTACTTTCCCGTTCTCTCCTCTTTCCCTCAATACACAAACCGCAAAGCATTTCAATTAAATTTTTTCGAAATGATGTAAAATGAGGGTATTTATACACCAATTAACGTGACTGCAGTAGGAGGCATTTTTAAATTTTTTATTAGTATTGGGGCAATTAAACACCCTTATCGATCTGACATATCAGTGAGGTTCAGTTCTGCATTTTTTGAAACGCCTTTAACTAATCGTTAATCATTGGGGGTGATCGACTAAACGTTTTTTCCGTATGGGGACCGACCTGTGCCATTAATGTATACCTATAGTTTCGATTCTAATAACAGGAACTGCGTCAAATCGAAACTATTTTCTTCTTGATTTCTGTGCAAAACAGAATTAACTAAAGCTGTCGGTTATTCATTTAGTGGTTTCAAAACAGCCGGCCTGACAAGGCTGTCAGCTGTTAAATACCTGTCATCTGAAGTGTTATTTATTTAGTGAAAGATTTGCCATTTACGAATATGGATTGTTTAACAACTGAAAAATGCTTAAAAATAGTTAAAACTTACTACAAAAGTGGTGATTCAAACGTTGGCACTTTTCGTGCATTCCGGAGTGATTATTGTCGTCATTATCGACTTACTATGAAAATAATTGACAAGATTATAAAGAAATTTGAAGAAACTGGAAGTGTAATAGTGTAGCAGATGTGGTCAGGTCTGTGCATCATCCCAATGTAAGCACTGTCGAAAATATTGCTTCTTTTAGTGAAAGTGTGATGGATAATCCCAATTTGTCGACTCCAAGGCTTTCTCAGCATATGGAATCCAACTCAGCTCCAACAATTAAAGCCGACTGACCATTCACGACGCCACAACGTAGATATGTAATGTAGATTGAATGCTGCAGCAACAGGTTTTCAATGCTGATTTTGCGATCAAAATGTTCTTTAGCGATGAAGCTCAACTCTCACTCAGTGGTTATGTCAATAAGCAAAATTTTTGCATATGATTGTGGAAAAGCCACTGCATCTAAAATAAGTGACTGTTTGCTACGCGTTATTGTCTGTGGAGGTGTTATTGGATCGTTACTTTTCGAAAATGACGCTCGAGGAACCGTTACCTACCGTCAATTCAGAGTGCTATGGCCGAATTTTAAAGATTATGGACTGGACAATATGTGGTTTCAACAAAAGGGTGCCAAGAGTCACATACGACCGATTTGGCTATAGGCGATGTTGCATGAGAAGTTCCGAGAAACTATAATTTTACGTTTTGGTGACTTCAATTAGCCATCGAGATCATACGATTTGACACCGTTAAACCGTGATCGTGATACCGTGATTACGCAGGTAATCCTCAAACTTTAAAGCCTTTGAAAACCAACACTCGTTAAGTTGTTACTGAGGTACTGACCAAAATGTGCAAAAAAAAGTGGTCGAAACCTTGAGGTCATTTAAATGACATTGTATTTCATATGTAATGGCGAGGTTCAAACATTATAATGAAATAAAAGTTTAATCGGAATCATAGATTTATGTGTGTTTTATTTAATTTTACTTTTAAAGTCGAAAATGGATAATCCGTTATATTTGGGATATAAAGGGTGTCCCAACAAGAACGCAAAGTTTAACTTTGGCGCCATTTGTAGTGTCATTGTTTAATATTTGAACAATTGTTATTGTTTGCTAGTAGAAGGTACGAGGTTAATAAAAATGGAGCGCTACACGAATGAACAACGCATTCTCATTGTGCAATTGTTTTACCAAAATGGTGAAAGTTTTGTGGCTACAGTTCGCAAATTGCGATCAATTTGGGGTCACAATAATGCTCCAAAAGAATTAACTATAAAGAGGTTAATGGATAAATTTGCCAAAACTGGGTCTGTTAGTAATGTAAAGACAACAACGCGCCTACGACCAGGTCGATCAACCGAAAATGTCGCAGCTGTACGTGATGATGTCGCTCAAACTCCATCCACCGCAATTCGACACCGACCATGGACAGCGAAGGGAGTTCGTTAATTGGGCATTGGAGAGATTTTGCTGATTTTGCCGATAAAACCATCTTCAGTGACGAGGCCCATCTCCATCTTGATGGCTTCGTCAATATGCAGAATTGCCGCATTTGGGGTGAGAAAAATCCTTGAATGATTCACGAGAAGCAAATACATCCTCAACGTGTCACTGTGTGGTGTGGATTTTGGGCTTGAGGTATCATTTGACCTTTTTTTATGAAAATGAGGCATTGCAAGCGTGCCTAGAATTGAAGAAATGAATGTGGAAGGCATGTGGTTTCAACAAGACGGCGCCACATGTCATACAGCGAGAGAAGCAATTCAATTGCTGCATCAGTCATTTCCCGGTCATGTTATTTCGCGTTTTGGAGACCAGAATTGGCCGCCTAGATCGTGCGATTTAACACCATTAGACTTTTTCTTTGGGGTTTTTTGAAGTTGATGGTTTACGCGAATAAGCCGACGACGACTCAAGTCTTCAGAGATTCTTTTAGCCATGGCGAGAAAACTACAGCACAGTGGGCAGCTTTAATTCAAAATATGTTATAAATACGTTATGAAATAGATATCAGTCCAGATGAGAATCCATCGTTTTTTTTTTTATTTTAGTATGTTTTTCTAAAAACAATCAAAAATCAATTTATGACACATGTGTTACCTATTACGTGTGTTTTTTTAATGCTTTATTTATATTATTTACTTGTAATTTATAAACTTTTTACCCTCCATCTTAGAACGAAGGGGTATACTAAGTCATTTCGTTTGTAACAAATAAACCTCCCTTATTGGAGACTCCAAACGTGCCCAAAAGTAGCAACATTTTCAATTAAAAGCACAAAATTATGCTGAAAACATTTTAATATTTTTTTCCTCAAAATTTAATCTAATTCAAAAAATGCCCTCAATTAATTAATTATTTTTAAATTCATCGGCGAAAACTTTCAATCATTTTGAAATTTATACCAAAAAGCGATCCCTCAAAAAAATAGCAGTCCTTTCTTTTTTTTCCTTTATGAAATTATGCGCCAAAAGACTACATAATTTCACTACGTAGGTTGTATTACGCACAACCTTCTCCAAGAAATTTGCATTGATTTGCCTTTAATTTCATAAGATGTCAACCATGCATTTAAATAACAGCATCAGACATAACTCAACTGAACATTAATTTATTACAGTTTAAAATTCTTCCACAGCAACCACTGAGGCATCTGCCACCAATCAGGTGTAATCTCATTGTTGGGTGTCATTTAAAGTGAAATTCCAACATTGAAATACGTTTGTATTTAGCATTAGGGTGGCTGAGAAAATTCACCTTCGAAACTTGGAAATTTTTGGAATGCATTATATGACTATTTGATGTAGAACAGCTGCGTGTACAAATTAAAGACATTCGAATAATTCTTATCTAACCGGTACCTAGTTAAGTCATTGCAAAGTTAAAAGTTTTACATTTATTGAGTCCTTTCGTGGATAAAAATTCTAGAATATGTGTCAGTCACTTCCCTACATAGCGGAAGAAAAGAGATATTTAACTATTAGGATATTCCATTCATTTCAGTCTACTGCCCTTCTGCTTTTATTCGCCGAGCAAAGTTTCAGAAGGTCACAGAAACCTTTTTTCTAGTTCAGATTTTGTATCCCTTTTCTGTGACGCTTATCGTCACAGTCCAATCGATATTAAAGCCGAGCTAGATTCTACTCTGGAAGAATCTGCTCCTTCGTTTACGACTGTAAAATATTGGATGGCAGAGCCCAATCAATATCAAAGCCGAGCTAGATTCTACTATGAGGGAGACATATGTAAAATTCCTTGCAAAGACCGTCTAGACATCTCTAACTGCTGAGAACGTCGCCTGGTGGAAGTTTCGAGGTTTTCCTCAATACTTGCTTGCACTCGAGCAATGGTCACTTCATTTCGAACTGTACGAGGTCTTCCAGCACGCGGAAGATCATAGACAGCTCCTTGTTGCCCAAAACGCTGAACCAATCGGTAAATTGTTAAAGCCCTAGGAGCATTTCGAACATGAAAGAAATTTCGATATGATTTTTGTGTCTGAATAATCGAATGCTGACTTTTAAAGTAAAATTGAACAACTTTGATTATTTGTTCTGTGCTGAGCCTTTCCATCATAAATTTCCCAAGTATTATTTAGTTAATTCTGTAAGAAGACGAAAAAAAGACTTAAAGAAAAAATGTATTCACTGATCAAATCTTTACAATACTTATGCGCCACCCTATATTAGGGTTTGCTACAATATTCACTATTTTGCAATGAGATCGAACTAGACAAATGTCTTAATTTTCATAAGAAACAAAGCCCAAAATCAACAATTTTCCAAATTTTAATTCAAAAATAATCCTAAGATGACAAAAACGATACGTGCGATATTCAATGGAATGTGTACAGGGTTGCCCATATTCGACGGACCCATCTGGCAACGCC
>JAHXMU010000687.1:778445-788736 GCA_019455685.1 Philornis downsi | reverse complement strand
TAGGCGTTTTTTTCGTATTGCTTCACGCAAACGGCGCATAACTTCAAGGTAATACTCCTAATTTAACATACGACGTTCAGGTAAGAACTCCTGATGTACTACGCGGTGTTAGTCGAAGAAGACAGTGAGAAAAACCTTGACATTTGATCGAACTTGGCGTGGTTCTCCTGGACTCTTCCATTGGTACGATTGGGCTTTGGTTTTGATGTCATAACCATATACTCATGATTCGTCGCCAGTTGTGACCCTTTGAAGCAAAACTGGAGCATTCCTGAGCGATGCTCATGCGACGTTGTTTTTGGCCAAAATTCAGCAATTTTGGAACGAATTTCGCTGCCACACGCTTCATGCCCAAAATTTCCGAAAAGATTGTCTAGCATGAGCCAACCGAATCGCCGACATCCACAGCAACTTCTCTAATTGTGATTCGACGATTCTCCATAACAAGTTTCTTCCCTTTCTGAACCTTTTCATCGGTTGCTGATGTGCTGGGGCGTCCAGTGCGAGCATCGTCATTCACATCTTCTCGACCTACTGCGAAAATCTTGTACCACCTGTAAAATGTAAAACGAACTCAAATTGAGTAAAGCTGATCTCATTATTCAAAGTAAGTTTACATTTTTTCTTGAAATCAATCCATAGTTTGAAACCAAAAGTAGTAACTTGCCATCGTTTCTCATACTACTACACAACATCTTTGCGCACTCAAATTTACTAAGCTGTTCATCAAATGGAAGAATTTTGCCAACAGCTCAGGTTGGTGATTTTGGTGGTACTGAATTTAAGTGGATAAAAACTAGAATTGAAAAATTAAAGAAATAGAGCCAACAATTTGGATTTAGTTCACTTAACCGAAGTTAAGTAAGGTGGCTGGTTTATCAAGTACAACTTTTTTAATGTCGTCTTTTCTAAATGCAAATGCGCCTCATCTCAAAAGAAGCACAAATTACGAAGGCGTCTCAAAACTAGCTCACAAAACGTGTAGATGGTAGCAGTAGTTTGAAAAGAATTATTTTGATAAAAAGTGGCAACTTTATGAAAAATATGTTTTAAGTTTTAAGGCACCACGTTGTTTAGGATGTTTATTTGAGCCATCAAAAGTAAACGATCTCAGTGAATTTGTAAACATGGAAAGTTGGTTACCGTTATGTAATTCAATATTGTCTTTTAAGAGGTCTCAGTTTAACCAATATTAAAGCCGAGCTAGATTTTACTCTGGGGGAGTCTGCTCCTTCGTGTACGAAGGGTAGCATAGTTTAAACGGGGCCGTACGTGCTGCCAAGAGGAACACCGTAGTGATCGGTCAATTGAGGTGTCCACGCCAGATACGGTTAAGAAAATCCACAAAATAGTATTGAATGATCGTCGGCTGAATATGCGTGAGTTAGCTGAAATGATAGGCATTTGAAAATGTGCTATGCATCATATATTGACCTGATTTAAAGATGAGAAAGCTGATCGCAAGATAAGTACCGCGCTTGCTTTCAATGGAGCAAAAACAGTGTCCTGAATATGTTTCAGCGTAATAAAGCCGAATTTTTGCGTCAATTTATAAACATGGATGAGATATGGGTCCACTGCTTCACAGCTGAGACAAAAGATTAGCCAAAGCAGTGGACTGGAATGGAAGAATCGTGACCAAAGAAAGTGAAGATGTTTCCATGTGCCGGCAATTTCATGCCGTCTGTTTCGTGGGACGTGTTTGAGAATATTTTTGTTGATTATCTTCAGAAAGGAAAAACGATCAACAGCAAATATTATGCCAGTTTATTGTAGCATTTGAAATTATGCAGCGGTGATGAAATTATGGAGAAAAGGTCGCATTCGGCCTTCACATATCCACTATTGCGATGAGCAAAATTAATGAATTAAAGTTCGAATTGCTTCATCGTGCTCATTATTCGCCTGATTTATTCCCCTCGGAATATTTCCAAACTTGAAAAAATAGCTCGATGGTAAAGGCTTTGCCAGCATTGAGGAGGTGGAGCCGGCGGTAGATGGCTATTTTAAGGAGTTTGCCAGTTCTTACTGTGTAGGGGATATGAAAGCTATTGCATATTGCTGGAAAAGTGTATCGAGTGAGAAGGAGTTTGTGTTGAAAAATAAAGAAAAAATTTCCCAACTTTCTTGTGTCTTCTTTGATAGATAGTCTAGTTTTGGGACCGCTTTTGTATGTTGATCAAGTTATCAGTTATCCACTTTAGGTACCACCAATCGCATGTCTGAAGGAGCTGCCAGAGAGTGCTTGAAAATTGCGGTTCAGTTCGGAGATTGTGAGCTACTTGTTATATTTGGCTAAGGATTTTACTTCTTCTCAAGTAAATGACACTTGGAGCGAATAGTTTAATGTATTTAACAGTACAGACACCAACTTTTCAATAAGCTTTTATTTCAAATACGTAACATATCATACAAGCTTTAACATGACCGGTACCGGCTCAATTCTGGTCAAAATTATTTGCCACATATGGTGCAAAGTAACAGCAAAAACATCAACTCTGGCACCAACCTACAAAATCTATATGAAATTCATGCACACATTTCCTTTTTGTGAGTGACGATATGAGTAACTTTGTTGAACGCCTTGTAGTTTTATGCAACGCTCATATTTACAATTCGAATCCTTTGGCCGAACTACAACACCCACAACTACAAAAAAGACAAAGAAATGCGGAAACCTCATTTTTTAATAAAAATGAAATGCACACACACGAGTATACATACACACATTCAAATGTATCAAAACTGGCTTTATTACAATTGGAAACTGCCATTTTTTTATTTATTTCCATTTTGGTTACTGCTTTCAAACGAATAAGTGAAATGTGTACGCAGCAAATATTAATTTGGCATATAAATGGATTTTATTAAAAACAATCTGTGTGGTTGCCCTTTGTGAAGTGGCTGTGGGGGAAAAAGTATAAAAATTGTGTAATAAGTTTGTTACAGAGTTGCATGAAAAGTTCTTAAAATAAAACCAAATAACAGTAAGCAACAATTTTGGGTCACCAATTATTCACAGAATATGATTATTTTTAAAGCAGACAATTCAGAAAAAAAAATAAGATCAAAGAACTTTACTTATCCTTGTGCATAAGCGGAATGTACTGCAGACTGCTATATATTTATATAATCATGTTATATTCAGTATTACTATATAAGTTATGGTAAAAGGATATCCATTATTTTCGGTAACTTTGACGTCAAAAATGCACCACGCTCTGGGAGGGCAATTATTGAAAATGTAGACAGTCCAACCATCACGTAAGCACCGTTTTGACAGCCCAGGGACTGAGCATTGCACACAAAAACATTTGATAAGGGCCGAATTCATAAAGGAATTTGTGTATTAACGCAAAAAAAAACTTCAAGGATCGAGTTTCCATCGGCGAATCGCTAATGAATCACAAAAAAAAGCCACCCATTTTTTAAGCCGATGGTAATGAAAAAAACTTGCTTATGACAATGTCGGATGAAAACGGTCGTAGTCGAATCGCGGTGGGCCGGCACAAATAGTGGCCAAGCCCGTTTTGACGCTCAGAAAGGGTTTCCTATGTGTTTGGTGGGACTGGCTGCTCTCCTACAGCCAAATCCTTAATTCACACCTGTACTCTCGACAATTGGACAGTCTGAAAGAAACAATCACCAAAAGAGTCCAGCTTTGGCTAATAAATTTTTAATTCAAATTATTAATTTTTATCAGCAACGGTATTGACATTTTTATTAATGGCTTTCTGCCATTGTTCAGGCAACTTTTTGATTAAAAATTGTACGAATTGTACAGTTTTTAAATCATCATTTTTAAATAATTTTTCATTCAAAAAAAATTTTCAAACTTCCGAATAAATGAAAATCGAACGAAGGTTGATGTTGCATCTCCAATCATTCAAGCTCCAAGCCGTGCTTCATCGGCATTTTCCATTAATAACGGGTTATGCATTTAGTGGTTTCAAAACCGCCGGACTAGCAAGGCTGACAACTGTTAAATACCTGTCATCTGAAGTGTTATTTATTTAGTGAAAGGTTTGCCAATTACCAATATAGATCGCCTAATAACCTCATGAAAATAGTCAAAACTCACTAAAAAAAATGGTTCTTCAAATGTGGGATTTTAATAGAACAAAATTTTCTTCAGTTATGAAGCTAATTTTTTAATCGGTGGTTACGTCAGCAAGCAAAATTGTCGCATGTGGGGCTCGAAGGACCCAAAAGAGATTGTGGAAAAGCCATTATATGCGGAAAAAGTGGCTGTTTGGTGCGGCTTATGATCTGAAGGAGTCATTGGGTCGCATATCGATAGTCTGAAGAAAACAATCAGCAGAAGAGTCCAGCTTTGTCTAATAAGTTTTTAATTCCCAATTATAAGAAAAACAAGTCGGATTTCAGATCATCATTTTTAAATGATTTTCCATGCAAAAAACTTTTTAGACTTCCAGGACCCAGAAGGAACGTTACTTAATCAAAAGCAAAAGGTGGATGTTAAATCTCCAGCCATTCAAGTTCCAATCCGTGCTTCATCGATTGTTCACAATAAAGCTCAGACTTTGCGGTACGGAATAAATAAAAATCGAACATTGCTAGATCAGAAGCAAAAGGTGGATGTTACATCTCCAATCATTCAAGCTGCAAGCCGTACTTCATTGATTGTTCACAATAAAGTTCAGAATTTACGGTTTGGTTCCTTAGAAGCAGTTCAAGCTAAACTGCTCCATTAAAAGTCCCCCAGATTTAAAACATTACCTTTAGCTGGGTATAATTTGGATTTTGTCTAAGTTCGACCATGTTCATCTTCATTGCATCATGATCTCTTTTGGTTGAAATTATTATAAAAAATCCCTACTTCATTGTCAGTGACAACGAGTTTCAAACATGAATCATTTTGATTGCGTTTAAGTAATAAATCGTAAGCGTTTATCCGCTGAGTTTAGTGGATTTTCTCTAGCTTGTGCAGAATCCATATATTTGGACTTTTTAATGAGCTGGTTTTCAATGATCAGGTCAGACACTTTCAGTGTCTTTGCCAGCTCTAGAACAGAAACGTATTGGTCGGATTCGATAAAGGATTTCATTTCGGTTCGATTATGTTCGAAAGTGAAATTTTTAGGAATGAAATTGCGTAAACCAATTTTGTCATATGCACTCTGCTAAGACTCTTAGGCCTACACTTTTTGCTTTTCTGAAATAAAAAAAGACAAAATACAGCGAAAATATTGCATTTGAGTCTTCATTTTCACAACACGAATTAAATGTAAACTAGTCACTGAATATGCTGCGACATGTCGAAAATTGAAGCTTCAAAAGCCAGCTTTGTATTGCTATAAAAAAACTATTTAATCAGCTAAGCTAAAGCATTTTAAAAAGAACAACAGCAGCGTCATCTTTGTGAAAAAACCAAAGTTAGATATTTATAAAACTCAAAACTTCTTACATATGAAACCACATAAGCAGTTGTTCGATCTATAGCTGTTAGTAATTTATCCGCTCTATAAATACCTAGTTAAAGTTTTTCAAATTGATGATCACTTTCGATCAATTAATTGCAATTTCGCATTTTGCATTTTTGCAGTACCCATCCACAGAGACTCTTTGAAACCGGCTTCGAAATATTAAGTGACGCTTATTCACCCACATATGGCATGTGATGACATTTCTGGTTCTATTATATTGATACTGATAAAGTTAATTTTGTAAATAAACTTAATGTTTGCTTACAGTATATGGAATGTTGGAATTTTTGCAAACATTTATGTTGTATTAATTAAAATGCTTGCCATTATCACGCACTATCATAGCAGGCAAAAAAATGATTACAGCCGGAAGAATCCTTTGTCGTCATCGCCACCACAACTGAATGTGTTTGATTTAAATCTACCCTGAGTAGTCCGGGAAGAAATAACAAAGTTTATTATCCTTCCGCCAGTTATAATGGCATGCGTGATGCATTCATAGGAAACGTCGGCCATCAGCAGTGGGCCCATCGACGGCTACATGAGCGTATGTGGCAATAGTCTGTAGCAATTTACAAGAGTGCACAGGCAAACATAAATATATATGTATACTATTATAATTAATATAATACTTTATTAATCCCATAAATGTTCATTAAAGACACGCTCGCTGTGGTAGTTTAAAGAATTAATGTTAAATTGTTCATATATATATATATATATTTACATGCGATGTTAAAATGGAGGCTTATTTAATAACTTACAATATAATTAATTAAGAAACATAATTAGTTTGAGCAAGAAAGAAACAAACAAAAACCGGCATTAAGAAAGCCATAATTTATTAAATATCAGAGGGCTTAAAGAAAGGCTCTATGATGAGCTGTAAACCCATTTCAAATATAATTATGGCATCACTTTGCCCCTCTTGTCCTCTTAAAAACACATAAGCAATGTGTAGACTTTGATAAGTTAAACAAATATAAGCTTAAGAAAATGCAAGCATAATGGAATACATATAACCGTAAGTGGTAAAATACATAATTCACTTTGTTGGGAAACAGTTTTGGCAATCCAGAAAATATTCTAGCAAGTTGTTCTCTATACCGACGCCGAATGTGATCGGGATTGTAGGCATTACACTGAGGATGTAGGGTAACGGAATCATTATCATCATTATAAGGGATGGATTTTTAAAAAGCTTTCAATAACATAACGAAATTTTAGGAAGAAAAATAATTTAGTACTGATTTTTTTAACTCAATTAGTTCAGCTGCGTCGCCAGATGAACAGAAGAAGTTCACGAGGGTTTTACGTGAGTCTCGCCTTGAAGGCCTTACCCACGGTGTGCGGCACACTGGGCATATTACAATGCGATTGTCAACGCCCCCCTGGGATAGCCAAGTAAAACTTGAACTATCTAGGAGGAAGGGCTGACAATTTTGGTACTACCGCAATTGTCAACCCTTTCTTGGCACCCAGGAAATACCTAATTGATTATGCTAGTATGAAACATAACCCCCATTGGCGGAGGTTAGGCCTATCTTACCACCTCTGCTACTCCAGGGGTCTGTAGCACCCGCTTGCAATACAACTCCACATTCGAGCACAAAGTCTCTACCAGCGACTTTGGTATCAGCCACAACCCGCGTGATGGTTCCACTAGGGGTCCTGCACTAAATAATCAGGAGGGAACTCACTCCCGAGGCCTCCTGATCCCCACGCTACCGGCCAAACGATTCCATCGGTTATAGCTGCGTAGCAAAGCAAAAAGCAGAGCTACTACAAAATTGTGATTTATACGCCATACTTCGTGGGATTGGTCGCCCTGTGGCAAAAGAGCACAGACTGGAACTTTTTTACATACCTACAGGTGTGGAGACTTCACGCAGGTGGAACGGTCGATACCACATTGCAAGGAAGCAGTCCCCTCACCGGTGGGAGACAGGGAAAAGTCCTAAACACCTTCTTTTCAGCGACGGTGAACGGCAACAATGAAATATAGACATAATGGGAAATATCTAACGCTGGATGAACTCGGATCAAATATGCGTTATTAGGAATTCATTGCTCTCATATCGTATGGATAAAACAGGAAAATTAAATCGTGGCACAAAAAGGTTCTGAACGAAGAGAAAAAAGATGGTGCTGCCTTCTTCATGTGTTCTTAAGTAAACGAAATTAATTGGGATTTTTAGCGGTTTCAAAACCGCCGGTCTGGCAAGGCTGTTAGTTGTTAAATACCTGCCATCTGAAGTGTTATTTATTTAGCAAAAGATTTACCATTTACGAATATGGATCGTTTAACAACGACGGAGAACTTATAAGAATAGACAAAACTTACTACAAAAGTGGTGATTCGAACATGGGCTTTTAATAGACGAAAGTTTTCTTCAGCGATGAAGCCCATTTCTCACTCGTTGGTTACGTCAACTAGCAAAATTGACGCATATGAGGCTCGGTGGACCCAGAAATGATTGTGGAAAAGTCTTGGTATCCGCAAAGAGAAACTGTTTGGTGCGCATTATGGTCTGAAGGGGTCATTGGACCGCAATTTCTCGAAAACAATATTAGAGGAAACTGAAAAGCTATCAATCCGGAGGCGGTCATTTAAATGACATTGTATTTCATACATAATGGCAAGCATTGTCCAAGCACTATAATGAAATAAAAGTTTTATCGAAATCATAGCTTTATAAGTGTTTTATTTGACTTTATTTTCTAAACCAAATAGGGGATAACCCCTATAGTTGTTCCAAATAAAATATAAACTGTACTTGACTATTAGCTTAAAAATATTAGTAAGTACTTTAAATTACATTTCTCTTCTTGCTGCAGGCCTCTTTGCCATATATTTATTAATATTATAAAGTTGACTTGGTTTGTGAATACGAGAATGTCAAATTTGAATGAATGACACAATATCTGTGAAAATGAATGAGGGCGCTTCAATATGAATAAATAATTTGTGTCATCAATGGATGTACCATCATCGTTCCTTTGAGTTGGCCTCATTCACTTCAATCTCCATTCTAGTTATGATTGCTATGGCAGCATCAGTCAGCCAGTCTGTCAGTGAGTCATCTGTTCACTATAATGATGATATTGCTGATGATGTATTTTCGTGACGACCTATTTGTCCACTGACTTGTATTTTCCCAGTTTTTTTTTTCTTTTTTTGAAGAAAATTACTTTTCTGTTGATGGCATTGCTGAGCTCGTCGCGCTGCTGTGTCTATACTCGTACATACTTTCAACAATATGTCATCCATACATCCGTCTGCATTGCATTTCCTTTAACCTCGTTTTCAATGACTTGATGAATATCTGGCAGAGGTGCAGAAGGGATCAGGAGAAAGTTGACGAAAAAAAAAAAAAAAAAAGATATGCCTGCTGCTGAAAGAATGTATTGCAGTAATTACTGAAGATGAAAGCATCGTAGCTCTTTAAAAACGCCAATAATAAGTATTCTCAGCAACAACTGAAAAGAAAGAATAATAGGCAAATCTGTGTCATGATAGCTGCTGAATTGAAGGCAATTGTTAACAAGCTGCGAATATAGTGATTATAGTTATCCATGGATAAGTACGAATTTTGTGTACGCTCTGCCTTAGGTAAACATTTTTAACATTTCTTGTCTAAAAATATGAAGCCAGGTTTCAGCATAGAATCTCTAATATATTACTCAGACAAAAATGTTAATATCTTTTTAAAATTAAAGCAGAGTACCGTCATGCAAACTGAAGTGAAAAGCCTATAACCTATATTGCTAAATAAATTATTATGCATAATAGAATATACAAAAATTAGGGTTTTGTTTATCAAAAAGTAAAGCTTTCGTAATTAGAATTACATAACATCAGTCACCAATGTTATCAGTGAAAGAAAACAACAAATTTCCCTGCATCACATGTACGAACTATGGGAGAGCTTTCCACATTCAGCGTGTTCACACGTATTCTTTTTCGAAACGCACTAAACAGCTACTCAATAGTTTTAAACGTCAGCTTGAAGAGCCTTTACTGTACTTGTAGATTACTTGACTACTCCTGCTGTTCTCGGGCAGATACAGATGATCATGATTGGCGATTGTTTCGGGGCTTGAACCCACAATCATATACAGGCTCGTCTTATGTTCCAATCATTATGGCACGGCCGACCGCAAAAAATTAACAATACTTCATAAATATTCGATGTGAAATGAAAATTGTATAATAAATTAAATATTTTACATCTGCGACAGAAAACTTGACAAGGATGTTCGTTAAGTTTGCATGGTATTTTGGCTGTGCAAAGTCTCGCACTGAAATACCGCTTATAAATTTTGTTAGATATATAGGCTTATTCATTTTTCGGTAACGTTAAATAGAACACACATAAAGCTATAATTTCAATGAAACTTTTATTTTATTACAATGCTTGGACCCTGATATTCTATATGAAATACGATATCATTTAAATGACCGTCTCTGGATTGGTTGCAGCAGTGGATCTTTTTGACATAGATCTCGATCACTTTTTTGCACATTTCGATAGCTATCTCGGTAATAACTCGACAAATATTGGGTTTCAAACGCTCCAATGTTTGGGGATTATCTGCGTGATCTTTGAAGTAGCCCCCCAAAAAAGTCTAACGGCGTCAAATCGCATGATCTTGGTGGCCAATTGATGTCGCTAAAACGTCAAATTACACTTTCAGGAAATTTCTCATGCAATAAAGCCAAAATCGGTTGAGTTCCGTGGCTCGTAGAGCTGTATTGTTGAAACCACATACCGTTCAGTTCATAATCTTCAATTGCAGGTCAAAAAAAAGTTGGCTATCACATGACGCTCTGAATTTAAATT
>JAHXMU010000687.1:762780-778435 GCA_019455685.1 Philornis downsi | reverse complement strand
ACAACCGAAGAAAGCGTACAAATAGCTAAAGCTAATTCGATTCGAATGTGGGTTTTCAATCGAACAAAATTTTCTTCAGCCATGGAGCTCATTTCCCACACGTTGGTCAGCATTTGGGGCTCGACTATGGGGCTTAAAGAACCCAGAAGTGATTATGAAAAAACTATTGCATCCGGAAATAGTGGCTGTTTTGTACGCATTTTGGTCGGGAGAAGTCATTGGCTTGTATTTTTTTCATCTACTCCTGCAACCGAATAAGAGGCAGTCATTTAAATGACATTGTATTTCGTACATAATGGCAAGACCCAAGCATTATGATGAATTAAAAGTTTCATTCAAATCATAGCTTTATGTTTGTTTTATGTAACTTTACTTGAATACGAAAAATGGATAACCCTATATAATTAGCAATATTTATATTCGTTTGTATATTTAAGGACCTAATTAAATGGAAATTTATTTGAACGCTTCAAAATCGTTCCAAATTTCATGCTTCCTGGATTAAATGTGGGTTGACGGGAGGAATTATATATTTGAGACAAGAATGCACATCCTACCGGATGTGTACCCCACGACTTGTAATTATCTGTATGGTTACTAATTGCCATACAGATTCCATGCTTCCTAGATTAAATGTAGGTTAATGGAAGGAATTATGAGACAAGAATTCACGTCGTACAGGATGTATTTCCAAACTTGTAATTGACTGTATGGTTACTAATTTGCGAAGTGCTATTTCAAGACATGGTGTTCATCTCCGACGTACAAAGTAATTTTAATTAGCCAAGAACAGTCCATAAATTCAGTTAATTGAATGAAAAAGCCGTCGGCCTGCAGGATATTTCGTTACAGTTTGAAAACCAATAACTTTTTGGCAGTCTCAGCAGCCGTGTTCACAATGGCAACAACATTTTTAACAGGCGTTCGTAATGTGAGCAACGAATTATTTTACATGTTTTTTCAAACATCTCAAATCATATTGAATGTTTTTAAAATTTGTAATTCACTGCATGCTTGTTAATATAAAATAAGTAAAATTAGCCACGAAGAGTTTATAAGTTCAGTCTATTGAATGAAAAAACTGGCTTTGTAAATCAAGGCGTGCTTTCCTGTGGGTCTACAACATATTTTGTTACAGTTTGAAAACTACTAACTTTTTGGCAGTCTCGTCAGTTAAAGATTTGAAAGATGTGTAAACAGCGTCCACAATGATAACGACATTTTTGACAGGCGTTCATAAAGTGAGCTATAAATTGTATGACATGTTTTTTTAAACATGAAAAATCGTACAGGATGTGTTTGAAAACTTGTAAATGACTCTGTGGCGACATACAAAATAACTAAAGTTAGCCACGAACGGTCCGTGAATTCAGTGAATTTAATGAAAAAGCTGGTTTTATAAATAAAGCCATGTTATCCTGTTGGTCTACAACATATTTTGTTACAGTTTGAAAATCAACGTCTTTTTGGAAGTCTCATCAGTTGAAAATTCGAAAGTTGTCTAGGCAGCGTTCACAATGGTAACAATAATTTTAACAGGCGTTTGTTATTATTTGACATGTTTTTGCAAATATCAAAAATCGTACCAGTATTTTTCATTTCAATCTTTTTCGTTAATTTGATTAGTTCGTTTACAGCGGAGAAGTGAGATCATTGTTTACATTTCGAGATTGCCATTCTTTACCCCCCGTTCTATTAAAGATAGAAAGTTTAACTATTGAATATTGCTGATTATTGATCAACCTTATTGATTATCGAGTGATACAGGGTGGCGTACGAATCGTGCTTTGGTGTAACAGTAACTGTCAATAGGGATCGTTATTTAAAGAAGTTGAAGGAATTTTCTTTAGCCGGAACTGCTCCGAAGACGTATCCGTTTCAACAGCTTTGGCTCCAGCAAGATGCAACAACTGCACACATAGCCAGACCGGCTGTGGCGAAAAATTAGAAACAAATCAATATCCAGAAACTCCACCTTCCGCCGGCTCCCAAAGTCACCTTAACTGACTGCACCAGACTTCTTTTTTATGGGGTTATGTCTAGCAAGAGGTGTACAAAACGAAACCAAGAAATTTGACTGAATTGAAGCAGTCTATTCAAACAATAGTTGAGGCGACTCCGACTTCAACCCTTTAGGCCACAATGAATGCTTTTCTGATCAGGTGTCGAATATGCATAAATGAGTGCGGAGGTCACTTACGGTCTATCATCTTTAAAGCCAATTAGTTATATAAAATAAAATTGAATTTTCTATACAATGAAATAATAAAAGTAAATATATGAAATACAGGGTGGCGCAATAGAACGTGCATATTAAAAAAATAGACTAAAAAATAAATACAAAAGGTATGGTTAAAATAAATCTAAGGCATTGTAGAGTAATAAATGGAGTTTATTTTTTAAAAATAACATAATCTAAATGGTGACCGCAAACGAAAATTATTGAAAACTTTCTTCAGTAATACCGGTGTAATGGCTGCCACTTTACCACGGATACTCTCCTTGAGCTGAACGATGTTTCTTGGATTATTACTGTAGACTTTGTGTTTGAGGTATCCCCACAAAAAAAAGTCAAGAGGCGTCAAGTCTGGACTACGTGGGGGCCATGGGATATCACCTCTTTTCGAAATCAGTCTGCCAGGGAACATCTGCTTCACCACCGCCATGGAGTCATTTGATGTGTGACAGGTAGTTCCATCTTGTTGGAACCAAGTTCTGGAATTCACTATTCTTAAACTTTCAATTTCTGGAGTCAAAAACCCGTCCAACATCTCAACATAGCGTTCCGTATTAATCGTGACGTTTTGGCCCCGCCCATTTTCGAAGAAAAAAGGACCAATTGTTCCTCTGCCAGAGATTGCTGCCCATACTGTCACTTTAGGACTATGCAATAGTTTCTGGTGTTTGATTTTGGGATTTTCACTGTTCCAGTAATGACAATTTTGACGGTTTACGAACCCATTCATAAGGAAATGAGCCTCGTCAGAGAAAAGGATATTGTCAAAATTGAAAAATCGATTAAGCATTTCATTAGCAAATGCGAGCCTTGCTATGAAGTCAGACTCTTTCAATTCTTGTGTTAGTTGCAGCTTATATGGATGCAGTTTAAGATCCAATACTAAAATTCGTTGCAAACTTCGTCGCGATAATTGTAAGACAGACGATCTCTTGCGAGTCGACATTTGTGGATTTCCTCGTACTGACTCCATAACTCTCCCAACATTGTCTTCGGTCCTAGATGTTCTTGGGCGACCATTTGCTTGTGGTTTAAATGTTGAACCGGTCTCTTCAAAACGCTTTACAAATATTTTAATTAAATTAGCACTCGAAGCTTCACTAATTCGCCGTAGTCCATATTCAGCACAATATAGTCGCCTAGTAGCAATATATGAACGAGAGTTCTCGTAAAATGCGCGACGCTTCCCGTCGAAGTGATTCATAGCGACTAAAACTCCATGAGCCCGCCAACCCAACGATGTAGGCGCCCCCCGCCCGCGCCTTTTCTACCTTGCAAAAAAGGATGATGCAATATGCACATTCTATTGCGCCACCCTGTACATTGATTGGGAAAAACTTTATATGAATTACTTATTGCAACACAATTGGTGTGCCACCCTGTATTTTGTGAATAATATAGAATAGAATTGATTTGTTTTTTCTAAGCACATTTTTCGAAAATTGAATGTTGGCCTCTCTCTTGAAGGGAATGCCCCAGTTTCCATCACAAAGCTGACATAATTAACGCTAAGTAACCTACTGGATAACGAATCCACCTTACCCACATTATAGCGATTAGCTTCCTCGCATCTGGATTGTCAACAGCAAAGACAATGGAATACTTAGTGTTTAGTGGCAACATAATGACACACTAAGTACGTTCCCAGGATAATTACGACCACAGTTGCACTTATAAACACTCATTTCACTGCGAGCGAAAACATCAAAACGAAACGAGTCGAAAAAAAACCAAGTCATCATAATCCATTTTTATATTTTTCTACTATTATTATCCACACTTAGCACTGTCCTTTGTTGTTTTAATGTTTCCGTCGATTTTTTTTTTTCTTTTTTATTTATAAACTGTGAATGCCAATCGCTGCGGTGGGCGTTGGGTTGAAGTGTGGAAGATGAGAAATCTTTTACTTAAACCAACGAAATGTTGCATTATTATTCCACTTTTCTTAGTAGGAGTAACAGCAGCGGCAGCAGCAGCATCGCCGCCATAATTATCAACGTCCACATCATCTTCGGCATGGCCTCCACCACTTCCTCACAGCTTGGCTCTATCACCATGTCGATGGGTATCATCAGCAGTGGCACAAGCGTCAACTGGCACCAATTGTACTCGCATATTGCAACAATTTTGTAGCCATTATCGTAGCCATTAAAGAGCTAAATTACACAAAAACAGAGAAGCAAACAAGCAGACAAAGGACGTCGCTGCGCCTTATTTAGTTGTGTTTTCGTTCACTCCCCTCCCCTCTGTCACTCACAATCATGGCTTTTTTTGTCTCTCTTTATTTCAATTGTTGCTGCTGTTGCTGCCAATGATTGTTATTATCTTCTTTATTGTACGTATAGTATCGTATCGTATTTTTTGTATGTTATTTGCTTTGGATAACAGGGACGATGGCGAAAATAATAACAGGATGTATTGCGTCCAGCACAAAAACACAAAGGCTATCGGTGGGGGAGTGAAGGACGAACTGGGACATTATCAAAGCAGCAATTAATGGCAAAATCTTTGCAGAAAATCACTGTTTTTGTGTACACAAATGTTCATAAACTTTCATACTGCATCGATGTACAATGGATTTATCAGCGATGAAAGTTAAGTTGTAATATGCCTGTAAGATTACAGAGGAGATGGAACTGTTTGCAATATTTTATAGGTTCCTATTACAATTTTTGGTAGCTGGAACATTGGAATACTCCTTCACTCAAAAACAGTCTACACCAGCTGTAAGACTTATCAAGTTAACAGGCAATTAATATTCTTTTCCAATTAGTGTTGTCGTATTTTATTAAACAAATTAAATGAAGGAATCTAAAATGTCAATTGATATCGCGCAACTACTTGATATCAATTTGCATTTTTGAAGAATTTAGAGAGATTTTAGTAAGCATAGAACTGCAAGTTTTCTCACGTAACATTTTTCAATTGTGGGAATAGTGTAATATCGTTGTTTGGTACCTGTAATTCAGGAAATTTACGTAGTAGTAGTAGTAGACGTAGTAGGATTATTACAATATCCTTTAGCATATATGATAGGCATCTGGTTGAATTGCTTCGTCCAAACCAATAGCAAACAACCGACTTTTTTAATCAGTTATACTGCATATTTGCAACTATACTACAATTCTTCTAATAGCTGTCTCTTTTTCCAAAAGACGATAGAAATGTTTAAGTATGTCTTTCTCTTCAATTTATAATTAAAAACTTAGGAGATAATCGGAAACACATTCTCATTTGATCGGTTTAAAACAATTTGATGATATTAAACATTTTCAGATGTCCGCAACTAGAGAAATAAAGCGTGTCCCAACAAGTACGCAAGATTTAAATTTTAAATAAAACACAGATATTTAACAAAAATTGTGAAACTTTATTATATGCTAAAGTAGACAGAATGAGGTTATAAATGGAACAACACATCGGGCAGAAGGCCGCCGCGGCTTTGCTGGCACACCCTCGATCTTTTAAAGAAATTTTCAATGACCGTTTTGCATAAATGCTGCGGTATTTCATTAATGCAGCTTCAAATTGCCTCTTTTAAGACTTGAGTCGTCGTCGGCTTATTCGCGTAAACCATCGACTCCAAAAAAACCCCCAAAGAAAAAAGTCTAATGATGTTAAATCGCACGATCTAGGCGGCCAATTCTGGTCTCAAAAACGCGAAATAACACGACGGGGAAATGACTGATGCAGCAATTGAATTGTTGCTCCGGCTGTATGACATGTGGCGCCGTCTTGTTGAAACCACATGTCCTCCACATTCATTTCTTCAATTCTAGGCACAAAAAAACTGGTTATAATTTCACGATACCGACGCCAAATTTAAATCTTGCGTTCTTGTTGGGACACCCTTTATAACACGATGAGGTGGCCACCGCTCGAAGAAGTAAATATGGCTGTAGGTGAGTTAAAATCCACAATCATATGCACGATAGTGCCATTGTTGGCCTTAAAAGTTTATATACGTGAAATATTTTCATTCAAAATATTGCGCGAATAATACTGTCTTATACTAGAAGTTACGGAATTAAAAAAAAAATACGAAACGCCAACTCTCAATTTTAGTGTTCGCTACTCGGCTTTCAACTTCAACATCAAAAAATTAGCGAATATATTTCAGCCGTTCTTTTTATAAATGAAATGAAATATAATTTTTGTGTTCAAATTATATATATTGAATGGACAAGAAAAAATGTCGAGCTTTGCTCAGAGTAAATTTCAGTCTCTTATTCAGTTAATTAGCATTAAACTCAACGTAACTGTCAGTTTGTTCAACGACCTTCTACTGACTCTTTGATCGCAGATTAGGAAAATGACTGATCTTTGTTAGCAAAATACTGGAATAGCCCTTAATTTTTAAGTCCTTATTTGTAATTTCATCACTCAAACATTGGAATCGTGTCCAAAGAAAGCAAAAACGGTTCCATCTGGCAGGCAAGGCCATGACGTCTGTTTTCTTGGGAAGCGGATAGTATTATTTTTATTGATTGTCTTCAGACAGGAAAAACGAATATTATACAACGGCGAATAGTATGCTAATCTATGGTAGCGTTGAGGTAATAAAATTATGGAAAAATGCCAAATTTGGCGCTAAAGAAAATGTTTTTATATCAAGGCAATGCTCCAGTTCACACATGCACTATTACCATGGTTAAAATTAAACTAAACTTGAACTAAACGTCGAATTGCCTCATTGTGCACATTGTTTGCCAGATTTAGCTCTCTCTGACTATATTTTATTTCCAAACCTAAAAAAAACACTCGACGGTAAAAGATTTGCCAACCATGAGGAGGTGGAGTCTTCGATTGATGGCCATTTTAAGAAGTTTGACAGCTTTGCTATAAACAGTTTATAAAATATCGCTTGACAAAGTGAATCGAGCTAAAGGAAGATTATGTTGAAAACTAAAGAACATCTTTACCAACTTTTTTGCGTCTTCTTTGTTAGGTCGACTAGTTTTAGATCCGCTCTCGCACTTAATATAGGAAAGCCCCAACTCGTATTTGCCAAAAGATGATTTGTGACTGATTACTGCGGAATACTTTGTGACAGTTTTAATTAACAAGTCAAGCGGAGTGTACGAAAATGAATTAGTACATAATAAGTACTAATTCATTTTTTATAACTTACTAAAAAAACGGAACAGAAGTCAATTCTTATATGGTTCTGCCGATATGAAGAATTGTGAGTTAAAGGTTTTCTATATTAACGTAATGGCAAAAACTTTATGGGGTTGAAATTGCTACTTAGGCAACTAAAGAGTGTCCCAACAAGAACGCAAGATTTAAATTTGGCGCCATTCGAAGTGTCATTGTTTGATATTTGAACAATTGTTATTGTTTGCTAGTAGAAGGTTAGTAAAAATGGACCGCTACACGAATGAACAACGCATTCTCATTGTGAAATTGTTTTAACAAAATGGTGAAAGTTTTGCGGCTACAGTTCGCAAATTGCGATCAATTCGGGGTCACAATCAATAATGCTCCAAATAAGTCAACTGTAAAGAGATTAATAGATAAATTTGCCAAAACTTGGTTTTTTAGTGATCTAAAGACAATAACGCGCCTTTGACCAGGTCGATCGTCCAAAAATGTCGCAGCTGTACGTGATGATGTCGCTCAAACTCCATCCACCTTAATTCGACACCAAGCTCAGCAAATTGGTGTCTCCAAATCCTCTATGCAGTGAATTTTGACGAAAGATTTGCATCTTCATGCATACAAAGTTCAATTGACTCAGGAACTGAAGCCAGCTGACCATGGACAGCGAAGGGAGTTCGTTAATTGAGTATTGGAGAGACAACATGAGAATGCTGATTTTCCCAATAAAATCATCTTCAGTGACGAAGCCCATTTCCACCTTGATGGCGTCGTTAGTAAGCAGAATTGTCACTTTTGGGGCGAGGAAAATCCTCGAGTGATTCACGAGACGCAAATGCATTCTCAACGTATCACTGTGTGGTGTGAATTTTGAGCTGGAGGAATCATTGGACCTTTTTTTTTTTATAAAAATGAGGCGTTGTTCCATATTTAACTTCATTCTGTCTACTTTACGATATAATAAAGTTCACAATTTTTTTTTAAATATCTGTGTTTTATTTAAAATGTAAATCTTGCGTTCTTGTTGGGACACCCTTTATATGAAGCGTAGTTGGTTCCTGTGAATGTAGACTAAGCATTTTTTGTGCTTCGCCTTCGACCAAATCTTGCTAACAAAGTAATGTCTGAGATTGATTTTTTCACAAATTTATGTCTAGAAATACGTTAATTGACCAAATGACATAGTACAGGGTGGCGCAATAGAACGTGCATATTTAAAACATAAATTAAAAAATAAATACAAAAGGTATGGCTAAAATAAATCTAAGGCATTGCAGAGTAATAAATGGAGTTTATTTTTTAAAAATAACATCATCTAAATGGTGACCCTCTCTACGACGGCATTCCTCTAACCGCAAACGAAAATTATTGAAAACTTTCTTCAGTAATACTGGTGTAATGGCTGCCATTTCACCACGGATATTCTCCTTGAGCTGAACGATGTTTCTTGGATTATTACTGTAGACTTTGTGTTGGAGGTATCCTCACAAAAAAAAATCAGGAGGCGTCAAGTCTGGACTACGTGGAGGCCATGGGATATCACCTCTTTTCGAAATCAGTCTGCCAGGGAACATCTGCCTCACCACCGCCATGGAGTCATTTGATGTGTGACAGGTAGCTCCATCTTGTTGGAACCAAGTTCTGGAATTCACTATTCTTGAACTATCAATTTCTGGAGCAAAAATCCGTCCAACATCTCAACATAGCGTTCCGTATTAACCGTGACGTTTTGGCCCCGCGCATTTTCGAAGAAAAAAGGACCAATTATTCCTTTGCCAGAGATTGCTGCCCATACTGTCACTTTAGGACTATGCAATGGTTTCTGGTGTTTGATTTTGGGATTTTCACTGTTCCAGTAACGACAATTTTGATGGTTTACGAACCCATTCATAAGGAAATGAGCCTCGTCAGAGAAAAGGATATTGTCAAAACTGGAAAATCGATTAAGCATTTCATTAGCAAATGCGAGCCTTGCTATGAAGTCAGACTCTTTCAATTCTTGTGTTAATTTCAGCTTATATGGATGCAGTTTAATATCCAATGTTAAAATTCGTTGCAAACTTCGTCGAGATAAGTGTAAGACAGGCGATCTCTTGCGCGTCGACATTTGTGGATTTCCTCGTACTGACTCCATAACTCTCTCAACATTGTCTTCGGTCCTAGATGTTATTGGGCGACCATTTGCTTGTGGTTTAAATGTTGAACCGGTCTATTCAAAACGCTTTACTTATATTTTAATTAAATTAGCACTCGGAGCTTCACTAATTCGCCGTAGACCATATTCAGCACAATATAGTCGCCTAGTAGCAATATATGAACGAGAGTTCTCGTAAAATGCGCCCACGCAAAATGCGCGACGCTTCCCGTCGAAGTGATTCATAGCGACTAAAACTCCATGAGCCCGCCAACCCAACGATGTAGGCGCCCCCCCGCCCGCGCCTTTTCTACCCCGCAAAAAAAGATGATGCAATATGCACATTCTATTGCGCTACCCTGTATTTGCCTTTTGTTAAGTGACTAATCTTACCAGCACATTTACATTATCTCCGTCCAAGGCATCTTCTATCACGTTCTAAGGATAATATCGTAGCATTTGTACAAAAATCTTTTTCTTTTTTTGTAAATAATATAAATATTTCGTCAACAAACTTTGTGGTAGTCTCCTTCAGATGGTCATTTTGTACAACTGTGTACAACTACAGCATAAACATCAGGTTGAGGAATTTCTTATTTTAAATTTTCTTTACAATTTGTATCTTTTCATTACTGTCATTATTTATTTGGCTCAATTTTTTCGTGTCACAGGACTTGTTACACAATCCCCAACAACATGAATGTGAATGTTCTCACATAATTGTAATAAAACATTATTATCTTCAAAATGTTATGGATTATGTAGTTCTTGGCATGGATTCCACAGTCCTAAATTACAATCTTTCATAATAAACTAAAACTTGTTGCCAAAAAATTGACGGGGGGAAATGCATTTTGGGGTAGACTTGCACACAGACGCACATACATACATACAACAAAGTGTACATAGAATTTAGAATTTCTCTGTAATAAATTAAAGGAGCACAAACAAAAGTGAGAAAGAGAGAAAGAGAGGAATATATTTATATTTAAGTTTAAAAATGTATTTATTTGAATTTAATTATTTTCATGAAAGTCCTTCTCATTCTGATTACACCACACTTCGAGATGCCAGTAAATGTTTTGTCACAAATTTTATTCATATTTCTTTGGGGAATTAAATGCTGGGCTCCTTTTAAAGGCCTTCGGTTATTTTGTGCTCGCGTATAAATTACTATGAAGTCTTAAGTGAAACTTTGTCTTCTGCCGCAACAGTTGTGATCTGAAAGTTCAAACTCTTAATTGTCTTCCATTGTCAATTGCCAAAAGTAAACTTTTTTCGCTTGAAACTTTTCGGTGGTTCCACAGCAAGAAAAAAAAAAGAGAAGCAAATTAAGATTTTCAATAGAAGATAGTCACAGTGATGACTGTAGCAGCGACAAAAGTAATGCAATTTTTAGTGTTAAAGTTAGATCGTGAAATTAATGTTAGACGACAAGGAATACTTTTGCACAAAATTCAAACATTATGAATACTTGAATGGCTTTTCTTTTTTTTTTTTTTTTTGAATTGATTAAATAACTGATAAAATAAAGGCACACTTTGAAATAATGTCAAGCATTAACGACGTAATAAAATGGTGTCGACATTAGGCATGATTAAAAAATATAAAAAATTAAGTTTCTTATTACAAGGCTAGATTACGATTTATTTATGCAAATACTTTAGAGAAAAGACAACGCAATGAAATTTAATTTAAGTTAAGTTTAGTATTAAGTTTCAGGAAAATTTATTTAGTTATTTGAGTTTTAAATCGACATATCTGTCGCGGTTGAATTGAATTCAAAATTTTGTGTGAGACTGCATATGGAACGTAATGGTAACAATTATTATACATTTAGCGAAATGTTTCTCAACAACATCTTTCATATTTGAATTTGCTGTAATTTAAAGCAGTTCTTGCTTTTACTTACTTCTTCTTAATGTGTGAGAAGACTGCAGTACCTTCTTCCAGCTGATATCGTTATCATAATCGTATGCAGTTACCATGTGAGTTTTCTTAAAGATGGTTTGCCAATGACGTTTATTGCATCTTTCCCCATTATCTTCATCTTCATCATCTTCATAAATATAAAGTTTCTCAGTTTCAGGAAACTCAATTTACTTACTTCATTTGAAAATCGACATATCTGTTGTGGCGAATAGAATATTTTCGGTTTAACTACAAATGAAATAATTATTATACATTTTTCGAATTTTTTCTCAACAACACCTTCAACACTTACATTTCCCCTCATTTGGAGCAACAATTGCTTTTACTAACTCCTTCGTAATGTCTGAGAAGACTGTAGTATCTTCTCACAGTTGATGTCGCGGTCATCTGCGTATGAAATTACCACATGAGTTTTATTTCCCCATTATCGCCATCTTCATCGTCTTCTTCCAAATATAAAGTTTCCCAGCATCATGAAAACCGACTCTCAAAACTAGCCGACAACGGAGACACAAAAAAGTTTGTCTTTATTTTTCAACAAAATCTACTTTTAGCTTGATATACTTTTTCCAGTGATATCTAATAGCTTCTATACCCCGGTTATAGCAAGAACTCTTAAACTCCTTAAAACAACCATCAATCGCAGACTCCACCTCTTTGTTGTTGGCAAATTTTTTACCTCCGAGTCATTTTTTCAAGTCGGCATATAGAAAATAGTCCGAGGAAGCTAAATCTGGCGATCTTTGTGATGAAGCAGTTCAAACTTTATTTCATTTATTTTGGCCATCGCAATAGTGGATGTGTGAACTCGAATATTGTCTTGATGAAAAAGCACTTTCGCGAAATACGGCCTTTTTTCCATAGTTTTATCACCTAAACGCTACATAATGTTCGCTGATGATGGGTTTTCCTTTCTAAAGATAATCCACAAAAATAAAACCATACGCATCCTAAAAAATAGACGCAATGTTCTTGCCTGCAGATGGAACCGTTTTCTTCTTTTTTGGATACGATTCTCCCATTCCAATCCACTGCTTTGACTATTTCTTTATCTCAGGTCTTGTCTCATCAATGGTTATAAATCGACGCAAAAATTCGGCACACTCAAAAAATTCGTCAAACACTCTATTGAAGCATCTTCACCACGCTGTTTTTTCTCTATTGAAAGCAAGCAAGGCACTCATCTTGCGCACAGCTTTCTCATCTTCAAATCTTTGGTCAATATACGATGTATAGCACTTTTTGAAATGCCTATCATTTCAGCTAACTCACGCACCTTCAGCCGACGATAATCCAATACATTTTGTAGATTTTTTTTAACCGTATCCGGCGTGGGTACCTCAGTTGGTCGATCACTACGGTGTTCGTCTTGGCAGCTCTTACGGCCTCGTTTAAACTCTGCTACCCAAAATTTTACTGTTGTAAACGGAGGAGCAGACTCCCACAGAGTAGAATCCATTGGTTGTACTGAGACCTTTCAAAATTTTACTGTTGTAAACGGAGGAGCAGACTCCCACAGAGTAGAATCCATTGGTTGTACTGAGACCTTTCAAATAGAAATGTTGAATTACATAACGATGATCAATTTTTCCCATATTTACAAATTCACTGAAATCGTTTACTTTTGATGGCTCAAATAGAAATACTAAACAACGTGGCGTATTGAAACTTAAAACATATGTTTTATAAAGTTTCCACTTTTCATAGAAATTATTTTTTTTAGACTACTGGCACCATCTATACGTCATTTTGGCTATGTTTGTGATCGCAATCTGAAATACTTCTTTTGAAAATCGAAATATCTCTTGTTGTATTGAATTGAAAATTTTTGTTGGGACTGCAAAGGGAATTGACTTGCAATAATTACTATACACTTGGCGAGATTTTCCTTTACGACATCTTTGACATTTGGCGATAAATCTTTTCGAACTCTACTGTGTATCGATCGCTTAGTGTATCGCTGGACATATAAGGTTTTGTGCGGTTATTTAGGTGTAAAAAGATTGCTTAGCCTTACAGCTATAAAAGCTCTACCTCCGCTGAAGATAAAGTATGTTTTTGATATATTTGATACATTAATTTTATATTACTTATTTGTGATTTCATATTAAGGACTAGTAAATGCCAAAATAGAATAAAACAATTTGCTTTTAAGATTTCAATATTTTTTTGAAGTTTTTCGAGGTTTACTTGAAAGTTCAATATTGTATGTGGAATATGAAATTGTTTAAGTGGTCGCCCATTTCATTCGGTGACAATCGCTAGGTGCCAATTTTCGATAATTCTGACGCATAAGGCAGGCCAAATTTGAGAGATGACAACGATTATGTTGACTTCGAAGCCACCAGTTATTTATATCTTATTTCTATGAACGTGCATCTTAAGAAAACCTCACAAAAAAATCGAACAAGGTCAGATTCCATGATTTTGGTTCCCAATTCATGTGTGATATAACCTCTGTGTGATATAAACATGCTCTCAAATCTTCCATGCTGTATATCGATTGCAGTATCAGCTGATCCGGATACAACGTTGTCCTGTAAGAAGCACATGTCGTTCATATACATATCTATCATCCAATTTCGTCAAAAAAAAGTTACATCGTTACCACCGATCGGTAACGCTCTCGATTGATGTTGATATTAACGCCATTACCGCAATGGAAAAGCTATGTGGAATTCCATAAACAAAGAAAAAATATTTTAAATCAACATTGCGGACATTACTGGGTGCCGATATACAGCTCTACTGATCTATTAGAAAATATGGAACTTACATGAAATTTTAAATAAAAGTATTTTTTTTTTAATCAAAGCACCTTAAGAATTTTCTTAGTTAATTTTTTTTTATTATTAAATTCAGATATTTTTTTAATATATTGCAAAATCAAAAATATTTATTACCTTAAAACAAAAAAAAATTGTTTTAGCAAAATAAGTCGAAATTGAAGTGTTCAAAATATTTGCAATTCGTAAAAACTTTAAAAAACAGTATTGGGTGTTTAATATTTTGTGGCATAACCGTTATTTTCTTACTACTTCCATCTTTTACGCATTGAGGAAAAAGGGTTTTCAATGTAATCGCTCGAAATGACTTTCTACTGCTTTTCCAATTCGACGAAAAGCTCAGCACCATTTCGGAATACTACATTTCCGATATTACGTTTGACAATCATACAACCAAGTTGACAATCGAGTTGAGATAGGGAGATTGAGGTGACCACGACATAACCTTGATTTGTTTTTCCTCCAACGAGCCTTTAACAACCCTAGCCGTGCGTTTAAGATCGTGGAAGGTCCACAAAAGTGGCATTTCCCATTCAGCGTACGGACGGAAGCATAAATGAGCCTACAAGAGCTCTAAAGATTGTGGCTGTCATTGTATCAGTAATGCGGTGAACACACATGATATCATGATATTTCCTCCTCTGTGCTTTAGAGTGGCGGTTTTGTACCTATGATTGAACTTTTCTCCCCTAAGTCGTCGAACATTGGCTCTTGCATCCGATCCTCGGACCTTAAATTTTAACTCGTCAGATCATAACACATTTTTTCATTGCTATTGAGTTCAATTAAAATGTGTTTCAGCAAAGTTGAGGCCAGCTCTATGATTTTTTTCTGACACAAACGGTTTTTGGTGACCCTGTAGCTTCTGACACCGTAATTTCGGGCTCCTCTTGTTATAGCGGAAAGACTCGCATCTACGGGAATTTATGTCTTAGCTTCTCCGGGAATAGCGTTTGGAAATTTCGTTATAAAATTCTTGATTTTCCGATCTTCACGTGCAGTTCGGTTGTTACACAGAGTCTCCCATCTTTATGAACTGTTTTGGTGTTTCCATTGTTAACTATGCGACAAACCGTAGATTTATGAATATCATATTTTATAGAAATTTCTTTTTGAGAAAAAGTCCACTCTCAAAATCATTTAAAACTCTTGCTTTTATTCCCGAAAAAACTGCTTAAAAAATCACTTCAAAAGAACGCTCTAAACGAGTTATATGCTTTTGGAAACAAACGTAATGCACGTAAAGAGCAATCAATATTTTTTTTGTGAATTATGAAAAGCACCGGCTTCTGGCTTCTTCAGATAATAAAAACACAAGTGAACAAATTTTGAATATAAATCTAAAAAAAAAAAAAACAAAAACAAATTGAAATACGAAATTCGCAATTGCATCAAATTAGAATGAAAGGCTGAAAAAGCAACTAGAAATACAAAATCACCTAAACAAAACCAAACGTGAATGAATGA
>JAHXMU010000687.1:710142-727780 GCA_019455685.1 Philornis downsi | reverse complement strand
ATGTCCTTGTACATTTAAGTTTCCATGAAAATTTTTGAAAAAACGCCTTTTGTATGGTGTAAAAACAAACCGCCAGAGAAGACAAAACCACTTCTCAGGATTAGTTGGCGTAACAAAAAGGATTATAAGTTGTTATAAATTTATAAAGGATTGCTAATAACAAAACCACTTGACAGCGTTGGTTGGCGCAACAAAAAGGATTATAGTTATAAAAATGGAAAGGATTGCTAATAATATTGATGGTCTTTGGATAAGCAATAATTTAGGTATTTTTTAAGAATTAGAAAATCTTTTAAAGCTAACAATTCTAATGTTACACTTGCCACGAAATGCAAGCAATAATTAAATTAAAAATTCGGACGACGAATTTATTCAGTTGCTGTAAAGCAGAAAAAAAATTTGAAAAAAAATTAATACATTTTGCCAAATGCTGTCCGAATTTTATAGATTATTAGTCTCTTATCGATATAAACAAAAATCTATTTTATGTTTTTACTGATAAAATGCAAAATATAGGATTATCCAATTAATGATTTTAAAACCGCCGATCTGGCAAGACTGTAAACTGTTAAATACCCATCATGTGAAGTGTTATTTATTTACTAAAAAGTTTCCCATTTACGAATATGGGTCATTAAACAACCGAAGAAATCGTAAAAATAGTTAAAACTTACTACAAACGTGGTGATTCAAACGTGGGCTTTCAATTGAACAAACTTTTCTTCAGCAATGAAACTTATTTCTCACTCGGTGGTTACGTCAACAGGCAAAACTGTCGCATATGATGGGGCTTGGAGAACCCAAAAGTGATTGTGGAAAAGCTATTGCGTCCGGAAAATGTGACTGTTTGGTGCGCATTATGGTCTGGAGGAGTCATTGAGTCGTATTTTGTCGAAAATCACGTTGGAGGAACCTCAAAAGGATCCACTACTGCAATCAATCCTGAGGCGTCCATTTAAATGACATTGTATTTCGTACATAATGTCAAGGTCCAAGCATTATAATGAAATAAAAGGTTTATGTGTGTTTTGTTTATTAACTTGACTTCTAAACCCGAAAAATGGATAATTCTGTTTAAAGCAAAGACAACATCATGAGGCAGTTTCTGTCCATGCTTCAGTTATTATCATTTTTATTGGTATGACCTGTAAAGAGGGTGCACGTATAGTCTGGTTATTTTGTTAGTACATGAATGGAAACAGTTCAGGCCACATGAATTTGGTAAAGAGATTAGAAGAGATTAATTGTCGTAATAAATTGTTTAATTTTCTGTTATGTACAGTGATTGAAAACGTATATTTTGAAGGGCAAATTTTGATGATTAGAATAGTTGATTTCTTTCGAATTATTACAGTTCCGTGTCGTTGACTATACAGGGTGGCGCAATAGAACGTGCATATTGCATCATCTTTTTTTACGGGGTAGAAAAGGCGCGGGCGGGGGGGCGCCTACATCATTGGGTTGGCGGGCTCATGGAGTTTTAGTCGCTATGAATCACTTCGACGGGAAGCGTCGCGCATTTTGCGTGCGCGCATTTTACGAGAACTCTCGTTCATATACATATTGCTACTGGGCGACTATACTGTGCTGAATATGAACTACGGCGAATTAGTGAAGCTCCGAGTGCTAATTTAATTAAAATATGGTTAAAGCGTTTTGAAGAGACCGGTTCAACATTTAAACCACAAGCAAATGGTCGCCCAAGAACATCTAGGACCGAAGACAATGTTGGGAGATAGTTATGGAGTCAGTACGAGGAAATCCACAAATGTCGACTCGCAAGAGATCGCCTGTCTTACAATTATCGTGACGAAGTTTGCAACGAATTTTAACATTGGGTCTTAAACTGCATCCATATAAGCTGCAATTAACACAAGAATTGAAAGAGTCTGACTTCATAGGCTCGCATTTGCTAATGAAATGCTTAATCGATTTTCCAATTTTGACAATATCCTTTTCTCTGGCGACGCTTATTTCCTTATGAATGGGTTCGTAAACCGTCAAAATTGTCGTTCCGGGAACAGTGAAAATCCCAAAATCAAACACCAGAAACCATTGCATAGTCCTAAAGTGATAGTATGGGCGGCAATCTCTGGCAGAGGAATAATTGGTTCTTCTTTCTTTGAAAATGCGCGGGGCCAAAACGTCACGATTAATACGGAACGCTATGTTGAGATGTTGGGCGGATTTTTGACTCCAGAAATTGAAAGTTTAAGAATAGTGAATTCCAGAACTTGGTTCCAACAAGATGGAACTACCTGTCACACATCAAATGACTCCATGGCGGTGGTGAAGCAGATGTTCCCTGGCAGACTGATTTCGAAAAGAGGTGATATCCCATGGCCCCCACGTAGTCCAGACTTGACGCCTCTTGACTTTTTTTTGTGGGGATACCTCAAACACAAAGTCTACAGTAATAATCCAAGAAACATCTTTCAGCTCAAGGAGAATATCCGTAGTGAAATGGCAGCCATTTCACCAGTGTTACTGAAGAAAGTTTTCATTAATTTTAGTTTGCGGTTAGAGGAGTGCCGTCTTAGAGAGAGTCACCATTTAGATGATGTTAGTTTTAAAAAATAAAATCCATTTATTACTCTACAATGCCTTAGATTTATTTTAACCATACCTTTTGTATTTATTTTTTTAATCTATTTTTTAAGTATGCACATTCTATTGCGCCTCCCTGTAATGAACCATCAGTAAGCAAAATCGCTTAACTATTAATCAGCCATGTTGTGTCGCTTCTTTTCCCACCATAATTTGATTTCTCAAATAATTTCAAGGTGTTAAATTTCGTTCTTCTGATTTCGTACTCACATTATTACTTTTGCTCCTGGACGAGAAAAAGTGACATTGATGAATGCCACTTTTTAAAGCTTTGCCTCTACCGTGCACTCCTAGGACATACTACCATAATTTTGCGCCACAAATCTATTTACACACTTAGGGGCTGATAACAACTAAAACATCATGTTTTTTATGCCTCACGAAGTAATGATTTCGAAGCTCTTCTGTCTTCTGCACTTCCCCTATAATTCTTTAAACCAGAAACTTGGTCATTCCATTGGAGTTTTGGTTGCCCTCTTCTGGACTGTCCATCAAATGCACTGTCAAAGACATTTCATGCTAAATTTTTAACTTGTCCGCAGGTCGATGTTAATATACAGCTGACACAGCTGTGATTCATATCCTCCGTTAATGATGATGAATTCATATATTTTTCAGAATATTTTCTCTTGCTCCCACAACTGACCTATTCGTCTGTGTTATTCCACGAATTTTATGCTGTAAACGTATAGAGGTAATAGAGGTAGTGTCCTGTACTCCTGTATTTTTTTACATCGATGTAGGCCATTGCCTCTAAAAAATTTGCTAAGCCCACAGCATCATCCTTTTGCAATTAACACCCTTCTTCTAATTTCGTAGCTACACAATTAGTGATTGTTAAAGACGAAGTTTAAATAGATGAAATCGTTTACAACACCAAAGTGAAGATGTCAAAGTTCACGCAACATCTTAGTTTTTAGGTCTTTGCATATTACACTTGGACTCTGCCAACGATGCCCGCACATGGGAAACATACAGTTTCTACGAAATATGTTATCAGTCATGTTAACTGCACCGTTTATGATAAACATCCGCAAAAGTACATCAAAATGCTGGTGTTTGTCAGTGTCATTCCACAAATCCACGCAAGCTTCGCTGAGATATCAAAATCGGTCAATCAGTCTTAAAATTGCTGAAAAAGGAAATGATTTTGTTGGCTCTTCTTTTCTTTTCGTTTCGTTTAATTTCGTTTCATTTAGTTTCAATTCCTTTCCTTTCATTTCTTGATTTGCCACTGTATGAAGTTCTAACTTTACCCGGTTTAAACGCACGTTGATAAAATCCAGCCAGGTCAAACTGAAGAGACTTTAGTCTGTCCGATATTACGCTTAGCAAAAGCATATGAGATATATGTAAGTATAGGTAAAAGTTTGATAACTCAATACTTTGCACGGACATCTATTTCCGTTTTGGTCTCAAAATTCACAGCTATGGTTCGCTCAAATCGAATTGGTATTTGCATTAACAGGAATTACTCGTGACGAAATAAAATTTCAACATGTTATAGCGAACATGGCTCCAAATGTTTGTGAATATACGAGGTGTGTTAAAAAAATAAGGGCAATTTCTAAATTTCGCGGGCTACGTCCATTCGACTTTCGATTATTATTTTTTTTTTTTTATGTTGGTCCACTCGCCTCGAAGACATGTTGACGGTTTTATCCATATAGCATGTTTAGTTTGTTTGTGAGAGGCGAAAATAAGACAAGTGTTTTGCGTGTTCGGCGATTCGGTCTTTATCTCCTCAATCGTCGCAAAACGCCGTCCTTTCATGGGTCTCCTCAATCTTTTGAACAGGAAAAAGTTGCAGGGGACCAAATTTGGTGAATACGGTGACGGAGCCATGATAACGGTGTTGTTTTTGACCAAATAATCTCTCAAACGCAAAGATGAGTGAGCAGGTGCACTATCATGATGCAAAAACCATGATTTTTTCCACAATTCCGGTCGTTTTTTTCGTATTGCTTCACGCAAACGGCGCATAACTTCAAGGTAATACTTCTTATTTGCTGCACGATCTTGTGATAAGAACTCCTGTTGCACTACGCCATGGTAATCGAAGAAAACAGTGAGCAAAACCTTGACATTTGATCGAACCTGGCCTGTTTTTTTGGTCTTGGCTCTCCTGGACTTTTCCATTGGAACGATTGGGTTTTGGTTTTGATGTCGTAACCATATACCTATGATTCGTCATCAGTTATGATCCTTTTAAGCAAATCTGGATCTTTGACGTCGTTAACGTTATTCAAAATTTAATAAGCGATGCTCATGCGACGTTATTTTTGGTCAAAATTCAGCAATTTTGGAACGAATTTCGCTGCCAAACACTTCATGACCAAAATTTCCGAAAAGATTGCATGGCATGAGCAAACCGATATGCCAACATCCTCAGCAACTTCTCTAATTGTGATTCGACGATTCTCATTAAAAATTTTTTTCACTTTCTCAACATTTTCATCGGTTGTTGATGTGCTGGGGCATCCAAAGCGAGCTTCGTCTTTTATATTTTCTCGATCTTCTGTGAAAAACTTGTGCCATTTGTAAACATCATTGGGTTGGCGGGCTCATGGAGTTTTAGTCGCTATGAATCACTTCGACGGGAAGCGTCGCGCATTTTACGAGAACTCTCGTTCATAATTGTTACTAGGCGACTATATTGTGTTGAATATGGACTACGGCGAATTAGTGAAGCTCCGAGTGCTAATTTAATTAAAATGTGGGTAAAGCGTTTTGAAGAGACCGGTTCAACATTTAAACCACAAGCAAACGGTCGCCCAAGAACATCTAGGACCGAAGACAATGTTGAGAGAGTTATGGAGTCAGTACGAGGAAATCCACAAATGTCGACTCGCAAGAGATCGTCTGTCTTACAATTATCGCGACGAAGTTTGCAACGAATTTTAACATTGGATCTTAAACTGCATCCATATAAGTTGCAATTAACACAAGAACTGAAAGAGTCTGACTTCATAGCAAGGCTCGCATTTGCTAATGAAATGCTTAATCGATTTTCCAATTTTGACAATATCCTTTTCTCTGACGAGGCTCATTTCCTTATGAATGGGTTCGTAAACCGTCAAAATTGTCGTTACTGGAACAGTGAAAATCCCAAAATCAAACACCAGAAACCATTGCATAGTCCTAAAGCGACAGTATGGGCAGCAATCTCTGGCAGAGGAATAATTGGTCCTTTTTTCTTCGAAAATGCGCGGGGCCAAAACGTTGAGATGTTGGATGGATTTTTGGCTCCAGGAATTGAAAGTTCAAGAATAGTGAATTCCAGAACTTGGTTCCAACAAGATGGAGCTACCTGTCACACATCAAATGACTCCATGGCGGTGGTGAAGCAGATGTTCCCTGGCAGACTGATTTCGAAAAGAGGTGATATCCCATGGCTCCCACGTAGTCCAGACTTGGCGCCTCTTGACTTTTTTTGTGAGGATACCTCAAACACAAAGTCTACAGTAATAATCCAAGAAACATCGTTCAGCTCAAGCAGAATATCCGTGGTGAAATGGCACTCATTACACCGGTATTACTGAAGAGAGTTTCCAATAATTTTCGTTTGCGGTTAGAGGAGTGCCGTCGTAGAGAGGGTCACCATTTAGATGATGTTATTTTTAAAAAATAAACTCCATTTATTACTCTACAATGCCTTAGATTTATTTTAACCATACCTGTTGTATTTATTTTTTAAACTATTTTTTAAATATGCACGTTCTATTGCGCCACCCTGTAAATAAACTGAATAAAATGCAGTTGTTTAGAAAGGTTTTATTCAATTTCAATCAGGATTTCGTTATTATGACAAATACTTTATCGGCTTTTAAGTGAAGAGCAGAAGAGCGGCTTTAGAAGTATCTGCCATATTTTAATATTAAATATAAAACTTTCACACCCCTGTCGAAAAGTATTATTTGTGCTTATTATCAATGGGGTTTCAATATACAACACATTTAACTGAATGAATATGAGAATCTTTGTCTCTAAGGACCATGAGATGGGAATTTATTTAATTTTTTTTTCACTTCTATTGACAGCTACAAATGTATGTAACACGACGTTGCTGACAGCATTTGGAAAGTTCGACAAAACCTGTAACTCATTGTCGAATGTTGCGTCGCTATAAAGCACAAAGCACAAAATTTCAAATACAAACTTCGATGAATTGATAAAGTTTTAAGAAATTATTTATACCATTACATTATGAGAGTGGTAAAGTAAATGCTCTATCATGAAACCGCCAGTATGCATGTCATTCTATTACGCACGAATTCTACCCTTAGTAGATCGATAGAGACTATTAAAATGGCCAATGCGTTATGAAGCTTCGAATATTAATGAAGCCTAACATTAAGCATTCAATGGATGCATTATAACAACTTAGACTGTCATTAATCATCATTGGCATTTGGTGTAGTCATATGAAACTTTAGCTCATTGCACATCCTTTGGGATATGACGAGTTTAAAGTATTAATATTTATACTGGAATTACAGTTATTTCCTTTAAATGCCGTAATGACATCCATATCTTAAACATACAAGCGGTAGTATCTTTCATAATACTGCTATCGTTGCTTCCAATTTCTGGCAAAACATTTGGCTTTTCGTTATACGTACGTATGTATATCCTGGGGATATATTTCAATGTTGCAAGCCAAATTTGCATAAGAATAGAGTGCACACACACACACACACACACACAGACACACAGTTGCTCGTGCCTACAACATTTTACCAGAATTACAGAGTATATTTTACTCTCCAGTATGTAAACTATAATTACTTTAGCACTTTAGGTGCAGCATTATCTCTGCCACTGTAGTCATGTATATGTTTAGGCCTGTTTGGACAATGATAAACATTTATGGTCATTTTATGATAACAACACACCTTAACTTTTGGCCAGCTAGTAGGCATTGCTGTTGTAGCAATAATTGTTGCCATAGTAATTTATCATTCCTGCAACATGATTTCCTATGTACTACGAAAATTGCAATGCATCGCACCGGCCCGTAAGTTCGGTCGAGTGTGTTTGTACAGGACATTCGAGTGCTCCTTAAGGATATATTAAGACATAAGTAAAAGGACTATAATTTACATTGGCCTTAACGGATGTGTTCGTGTGACTTTATCCATAGCATTATAATCATTTTAATACAAATGAATATTTCATCATATTCTCCAGAGATAGAAAGAGCTTAATTTGGCCAAAATAATACAAATGATGGATGTATTTTGGCTGTATTTGCAGTACATTTATGTTGAATTCCAGTTAAGGCAGGGAATTAAATTGAACGTCATTAGATTTGAAATATAAAATATATATATTGAGCAAGTTTTTCTTCTTACAAATATTTCTGTACAAACGCACATAATTTATGATCAAGTATATTTGCACATTGGCATTATCCCATATGTCATCAATCAAAGTACAGCTGAGAATGTAAAATAAAGTCATAAAGTAAAATAGGAAAACATACGTTCTGCAGTGTGTAATTTCGTGAAGTTTGTTTCTCGAATTGTCAATGTTTTTTGCAAAGTGCTGGCAGCCTAATATTTGTGTTAAAGGTACTTTAAGTAGGTAAGGAAGAGAAAATCGACATCATTGTTTCCAACAAGAAATCATTGGCTTCATTTATACGTATTCCCAAAACATTTCAGCTTCCTCCATGCTCCTAAAATCTTCTCAAATAAGTTTAGAGTAGTTAGAATTCAGTGCTACGAATATTTTAAATAAAACAAGTGGACATACGCCAGATATTTGGCTGACCGAAGCTAATATCTGTGGTCACAACCCGTAACAGCCTAACTCGAGTTAGGACACAATTGAGTTATTTGCACCATCGTATTCAGCGTATCTAAATTTATTTGCTCTAAATTTTTCATGTTTGTATCTCTTCTAGGAAGGCAATTAATCCTAAAAAACCTAATAGCTTAAGTTATTTTTCTAAATGACTGTTTTAGCATAACTGCCTAAGTCAATTTAGGATTACAACAAATATAAACATTATTTTTTCATCATTGCCTAAATCAACTTAAGTCGTTAATCCAAAAAAATAAAGAAACAATTTTATTTTCCTAACTTGAGTTAAGCTCTTATTCCGAATTACAATTTCGTTTTTTGATAAACATAAATTGAGTTAAGGTCTTTCTCCAAACTTAAAGTTTTTTATTTAATCTGGAATAATAGCCTAACTCAACTTGAACTTTTTGACTTTCTTTCGTTCAACAATTCATAAGAGCCTAAGTGTCTTTTTCGATAATATCTTTTGACTGCGAGAATAAACAACTATTTTTTGTTAACAACTAAGTAAAGAAATTCGTTTCCTTGGAATCTGTAGCAAAGTTTTCCAAAAAACACCTTCTCCTGATTTTCAGTGAAGATTCAAAACTTTAAACTCCTGTACTGAAAATATTGAAAAACAGACTTAGGCTGTTATGGGTTGTGACCACAGATATATTAACCGCCATGGATTGGGTTCTTTGTGTCATCAATGACGTGTCATTTAGTTGCAAAGCAAGTGGCCATATCGAATGTCCTCCTCTCATGTACAAGTATAATATAAAGTTATCCATTTTTCGTTTTTAAGTAAAGTTGAATAAAACACACATAAAGCTATCATTTTGATGAAAGTTTTATTTCATTATGATACTTTAACCTTGCATTATCCACGAAATTCAATGTCATTTAAATGACCGCCTCTGGATTGGTTGCAGCAGTGAAATATACGTCCCAATGACACAAGCAGACCGTAAAGCGCACAAAACTATCACTTTTCCCAGATGCAATGACTTTTTCACAATCACTTCTGGGTTCTCCGAGACCCACATGCGACAATTTTGCTAATTGACGTAACCGTCAAGTGAGAAATGAGCTTCTTCGCTGTAGAAAATTTTGTTCGATTGAAGCTCACGTTTAAATCGCCCCATTTCGTAGTAAATTTTAACTATTTTTTACGCGTTCTTTGGTTCTTAAACGATCCATATTCGTAAATGGGGAAAAATCTGACGAAATAAGTAACACTTCAGATGACAGGTATTTCATAGCTGGCAGCCTTGCCAGACCGGCGGTTTTGAAACTAATAAATGGATAACTCTAGATATTGCCACGATTCATCATAAATTAATGAAATGAAATTAAAATTTATTACAGAGATGGGGTTTCTTTGTGTCCTATTTTTGCCACATTCAACACTTTCGGGTGGTTTCACATAGAGTGAAACACAGAGCATCGGATAAAATTGGAAGCAGGGGCTGAAATTTCGAAAAATATCGAAAAAGTCAAATTTATTACGGAGATAATTTTTCCTTTTTCCGGGCAAGTTATTGTTTTTAAACCAACTTTACCGCCCGTCACACTCATGACTCATAGAATCCTAGACGAAGTTCTGACTCAACCTTAACTTGTCTTATTTTTTTGGTGGAAAATTCTAGTTTTTACCCGGTACCGTCACCGAAGCGTTATTAAATTCGCAAATAATTTTGACTTGTTTCAATTTCTTAAATCTAAGTCAAAACTATACAAAGTTTTTATTTTGATGTCGATAATCGAATTAGAAATGTGTTTAATCTTATTTCCGTTTCATAGATTCAAAACGAATTAATAATAACAAACAATTTTAATTTGTATTCGCACAGCTGTTAATATAAGAAACAATTTCATTCTGATTCAGTTTATGAAACTTTTTGTTTGTATTTCATTTTAAAATTTTCCTTTCAAAAAGACGGACAGAATGTTGAAATAGCTGTGAACATTTATGAGAGCCTGGTATTGTAAATTCAGAAAATAGATTATTTAAAGTATTTTTATTTTCCCATTTTGGCGTCGGGCCTCATTGTCTCTATCAAGAAAATACTGACTGAGGCTAAGAAATGAAAATGCATAAATATATATTTTCGTTTCAGGTTATAGAGTTAAAATATTCGTATCATTACAAGTGTATTTCGATAGAGAAACAAAATCATTGTAGGTTTCTAATTTCGTTTAGATAAAAAATTAAAAGCAGTCGCCCAGAAGCGGCCAGATTTTGTCAATAGGAGTTGAATTGTGTTCCATTAGGATAATGCGAAGTCACATGTATTGATAGTAATTCGCCTGAAGTTTGGGGAGCTTGGTTGAGAGGTTCTTATCCATTCATATTATAAACCGAATTGGGCAACAAATGATTACCAACCGTTTCTGTTTATGACAAATAATTTTACTGGTCGAAAATTTTCATTAAAAGAAACTTGCAGAAAACTACTACTCCAGTGTTTTGCAATATGAACAAAGGTTTCTACGAAAAAAGCGTAATGGGATTATCTTCAAAATGGCAACAGGTTATCGAATAAAATGCTGCATAGTTAACTTAGACCGAATTACTCTGTCTACAGCAGAAAAGGCCTTCAATGCAAAAATAATGGATTTTTTTTTAATATGCCTTCATCTATTCTTACATGGAACAACGGGACTCATTCTTTTATTAAAGGTCTTTTTCCGAAAACTCATTATTGTGCACATTTGTTATAACATTCGAAATGTAAGAGATTTTGAAATCATTTGCAGATTATGCGTATTTAAATTACATATTAATCGAAAACTTTTTTCCATTACACCAATAAAAGATGATAAAGAAGGATTGATTTTCGTCACAAATTCTATATTTTCCTTATAAATTTTCGGTATAATTTTCAAATTTTTCTTTTCCGATTTCGGTACCATCAAGTATTATCATTAGAACGCGATCGTTGTGAAAAAAAAAAAAAAAAAAAAACAAACACCCTTGTAAGATGTTATGGCTTTTTCCTTTTGGAACTCAAGTTTCAATTTGCTACAGGCGATCTGGGGGGAGCTTAGGAGTTATAGTAAACCCTAATAAAACTCTAATATAAATCATTCTGTTATAAGAAAACAAAACATTTAATACCTTTTAATGCCTTTCAATTGTAAACAAATCTGGGAAATTAATTTTTAGTTATTTTCGCCAACAACTCTTTAAAATTGATTGTAAACAATTCTTGGGAATTAATTTTATTTATATAAAGTAAGCATTTATTTTGTATTTAAACTAAAGAAATTGTAAAAGTAAGTCAGTCATATTCTTTGACCAAAAGCAAAAGCACAATAAATAAATTTTTTACAAATCAAAATTTATTGCAATTTATCTCTAAGGCTCAATTGAGAGGATTGGAAACCAGGAGATCTGAGTTCCTATTCGTACTCTGCGTCTAATTGACTTACGGAAAATTTATGCTTACTGGAAAAAAAGGAAGTTAGGAATCTGAGACTTTCATTGGTATTTATTTTAAAGCTGAGGGCGGTTTGCGACGTGCGACTGTTGGTTGTTGAAATGCAAAGAGCCTCCTGCTCTCGCCGATCACAGCCACGAAACCTCCGTTCACCGCTGGGTTGCTGGGTTGGCGAATTTTTCACTAAATGAATAACACTTCAAATGGCAGGTATTTAACAGCTGACAGCCGTGCTAGACGGGCAATTTTGAAACCACTGAGACTAACATTGTTAATTATTCGAATGCTAAGGACGGGCTGCGACGTGGTCCTTGTGGTTGTTGAAATGCAAAGAACCTCGTGCTCTCGCCGACCACAGCCACGAAACCTTCGTGCACCACTGGGTTGGCGAACCTTTCACTAAAAAATAACACTTCAACTGACAGCCGTGCCAGACCGGCAATTTTGAAATCACTGAGACTTACATTGTTATTTATTCGAATGCTAAGGACGGCCTGCGACGTGGTCCTGGCACGGCTGGGTTGCCACCTAGGCATTACAAATAGGTTTTTTTTTTTTTAATTTCATGGTTGGATAGGTGGGCTTTTACCTCATCTAACAATAGTTTATTTTAGAATTCAATTCAAGTTTACTGTAGTTATTCAAATAATTCATTTTAATTTACTTTTTAAACAATTCATAACATTCATTGAATAATTAGATCAATTAGATCAGAAGTAATTATATTAAACAACCCTAAAATATTTTTGTCTTGCCTGATTAGGCTTTAAAGATATGGATGTCTTCTTAAGTAATTTTACCACCACTCAAACTGTGTGAAACATAAATATTATATATTTCGAATCTTTGCCAATTTATATAAACTGCAAAACAAACCTGTTCACTTTCGATGAGGGAGGATTAGCTGAAGGTAGCTATAAGTCAATGTAACTAATTAAATTTCTGTTGGGGTTTTTTGCTTTGCCCCCAAAATCCCACCACTTCACTGAGAGGAGCTTTAGTATTATCACAATTTTCTAACAAGTATTTACCTTTCACAATTGTGATTCAATTAAATATACTTTAATAATACCAGTAATCGTATCAGATGAAATCTTTTGATAACATCAGTCTCATTAAAATCGAAGGATAGAGCTTATTAAATGGAATTGTTTAAAAGCAGCAAATAAAGTCAAAAAGTAACTTTTGTAATTACTGCTGTTTTGCACGGTATTATTTCCTTTATCTTTTAATATCCGGTCCTTTTTTCTGCCTTCCTAAACGTGCTAAGCACACAAACACCGATACATACATGCAAACACACACACACACACGCACTCACACATCGAGAGATATCGCATAAAAGTTCACTATCTTCGTGTACGTGTATCCTTTCTGTAAAGACCTACATGTGTAGAAGACATTATCAAGTTATCCTATTAGAAACAGATGAAGAAAGACGGAATTGGATGTGACGAGAAAAAGAAAAACAGCACCAAACGAAACGAAACAAAATACAGAAATAAACGATTTACAATGACTTGAATTGTCAACCAATAATCTTTTCCTAATTCTAAAGACGCCATAAAAGTTGATTGAAAAATAATTGAGAATTGGCAAATGTAGCACAACAACAATCAAATAAAATGTGGAAACCAAAAAACAACAACAACAACAAAACACAAATAAACGAAATCTACAAATACATTAAATGGAAAAGAGACAACAAAAAATACATATCCTTGGATTCTCAAACTCAATCAGCATCTCATTCCCACTTAAAGGTAAAAACGAAATTGTCAAATTTCAAGAAGCACCGAACGCCTGCCAGCGGTCCTAGCACACAATTGTGACTACACATGTGTGAGTTTTGTATATTCTGCCATGAGGCATTTAATAAGACCTTAAGAAGAAAACACTCATAATCCCAAAGCAAATAAAAGCAAAACAAGAAAAAAAAAAAATCTAAAATTGTCAGTTAAATATATAACACGTTATATGTAGGAGGCGACTGTATACGATTGCCTTGCTTTCGACTGTCACAGAGACTGACTGACTAAGCAACGACAATCTGGAAGTCACTTCATCACAGTGGAACGGTGGAAAAACAAAGTTGTTTAATCAAATCGACTTTACTACTTTACAAGTACAGAAAACGCACTACTATCTCTAACGAATCGAATCAACTTGCAATGACTAAAGAGCTCAGGCTCAGAGAATAGCTTAAGAAAACTCGAAAATTATATATTGTCGAAAGAAGGACAGTAAATTGGTAGGCCCAAAGATAAAAAGGTGCTTAATTGGTTTGTTGGTCAACGCCGACCATAACATATTCTAAATTAACAGCTCTGAAACGCAATAGTTGATTCTATTTGTATACAAAGCTGTGTCACACCTGGATTATATGGTTCGGTTATTTTCTGCTATCGAAAAAAATGGATCAAAGAAGTTGCATCAAATTTTGTGTAAAGAATGGAATTAAGTGCTCAGAGACACTTGAAATGTTAACAGTGGCATACAGTGAGAGTACTCTGAGTCAAAAAAAAAAAAACGTGTTTACAAGTGGTAAAAGCTTTTCACAGAAGATCGAGAGAATATGAAAGACGAAGCTCGCTCTGGACGCCCCAGCACATCAACGACCGATGAAAATGTTGAGAAAGTAAAGAAAATTTTTATGGAAAATCGTCGAATTACAATTAGAGAAGTTGCTGAGGATGTTGGCATATCGGTTAGCTCATGCCATGCAATCTTTTGGGAAATTTTGGGCATGAAGCGTTTGGTAGCGAAATTCGTTCCAAAATTGCTGAATTTTGACCAAAAACAACGTCGCATGAGCATCGCTTATTAAATGTTGAATAACGTTGACGACGTCAAAGATCCAGATTTGCTTAAAAGGATCATAACTGGTGACGAATCATAGGTATATGGTTACGACATCAAAACCAAAGCCCAATCGTCCCAATGGAAAAGTCCAGGAGAGCCAAGACCAAAAAAAACACACCAAGTTCGATCAAATGTCAAGGTTTTGCTCACTGTTTTCTTCGATTACCATGGCGTAGTGCAACAGGAGTTCTTATCACAAGATCGTGCAGCAAATAAGAAGTATTACCTTGAAGTTGTGCGCCGTTTGCGTGGAGCAATATGAAAAAAAAACGACCGGAATTGTGGAAAAAAATTCATGGCTTTTGCATCATAATAATGCTCCGGCTCACTCATCTTTGCTTGTGAGAGATTATTTGGCCAAAAACAACACCGTCATCATGCCTCAGCCACCGTATTCACCAGATTTGGCCCCCTGCGACTTTTTCCTGTTCCTAAGATTGAAGAGACCCATGAAAGGATGGCGTTTTGCAACGATTGAGGAGATAAAAACCGAATCGCTGAGAGACCTCAAGGATATACCAAAAAGTGCATAACAGAACTGCTTCGAGGATTGGAAAAGACGATGGCACAAGTTTATTATACTTAAGGGGGACTACTTTAAAGGAGATAAAATAGAAATTGATGAATAAATAAATTTTTTTTGATAAAAATGAAGATTCACCTTATTTTTTTAACACATCTCGTACATGCGTGCTTTGTAATGTGAATATTTCACTGAAATCTACTCAATCTTTTAGAAATTTTAAATCTTTAAATTTCGAAGCGATTGCAATAAAAAGTACAATTGTTACATCAACTGCACCAGTCTCATTGTTAATTGAGACTGACTCGGATTGAAGCAAATGTTTGCATGTATTTTATTTGGCAAGATAATGGAAAGGCGTAATGTTATCCAAAAAAGATGTGTTTCTATAGACAAAGGGTGTCCCAACAAGAACGCAAGATTTAAATGACTGTTGCAGCAATTGAATTGATTCTCTGGCTGTATGACATGTGGCGCCGTCTTGTTGAAACCACATGCCCTCCACATTCAGTTCTTCAATTCTAGGCACGAAAAAACTGGTTATCATTTTACGACACCGAACACCATTGACTGTTTGCGCTTAACATGCCTCATTTTCATAAAAAAGAGATCCAACGATTCCTCCAGCCCAAAATCCACACGTCGAGGATGCATTTGCTTCTCGTGAATCACTCGAGGGTTTTCCTCACCCCAAATGCGACAATTCTGCCTATTGACGAACCCATCAAGATGGAAATGGGACTCGTCACTGAAGATGATTTTATTGGCAAAATCAGCATTTTCATGTTGTCTCTCCAATACCCAACTAACGAACTCCCTTCGCTGTCCATGATCAGCTCGCTTCAGTTCCTGAGTCAATTGAACTTATAGTGGATTTGGATACACCAATTTGCTGAGCTCGGTGTCAAATTGAGGTGGATGGAGTTTGAGCGACATCATCACGTACAGCTGCGACATTTTCGGTCGATCGACCTGGTCGAAGATGCGTTGTTGTCTTTACATCACTAACAGACCCAGTTGTGGCAAATTTATCCATTAATCTCTTTACAGTTGACTCTTTTGGAGCATTATTGTGACTCCAAATTGATCGCAATTTGCGAACTGTAGCCGCAAAACTTTCACCATTTTGGTAAAACAATTTCACAATGAGAATGCGTTGTTCATTCGTGTAGCGCTCCATTTTTACTAACCTCGTACCTTCTACTAGCAAACAATAACAATTGTTCAAATGTTAAACAATGACAATTCGAATGGCGCTAAATTTAAATCTTGCGTTCTTGTTGGGACACCCTTTACTAACAATACGCAGGAATTAATAAAGTTGAGAACTCTAAAAATTTACCTTCCTTTAAAAATTTACTTTATTTTCCGAAACCTAAAAGCTTGGGGTATTCAATGACTGTAACATTATTGATCACCAAGATGTTGTTCAGGCTGTTTAGTATTTGCTAATATCTCTTAAAATTATATTCCCTAAAACTACAGAATTTGGGCCCATTCAAATCTCTCACTTCATGGAAGTTACTATATTATTTAAGAGTTTAGCCTTCGTGGGAAACGATGTGTTTTTACCGTTGCCGTGTTATTTACCCACTGTATCGTTTGCTTTCAAGTAGGCAAGAATGCAGACTATCACAGGCCTTCGATGAAACTGGCAACATTTACTTTAACGATATTTACTTAGTATTATAGTGGTTTTCCAAATGCCACATACACGCACACAAATATATACACACACACACACACACGCAAATATACATACGTGTATGCACACACACCTTGGGCGCACATCCACACAACTTGCTAGCATTAAGATGTTGTGAGTGTCAAAATATAACAATAATTGTATAAATGTTAAGAAACCAAAGAAACCCAAATAACGACAACAACCCAACACTCAGCTACAACAATAACAATGACACGAAACCAAGAAATACAATCCCCAGCGGCATAGACTTCTCACACTCAATCAGTCACACAATGGCCCATGCACATAGCCGCACACACACACACACACATACAGGCACACCTACTAAAACGCTTGCCTTGTAGCCAGGCATCGTAGATTTTCTCTGTAGCCATTCCAGTCATTCAACCATGCCTTAATGCTACACTAGCTAAGACCACGTGTAATAGTTGTAGTAATAGTACATATATAGCTACATACATACGTATTTACTTAGGATTCGTTTGGTTATACCCAGAACAACTCTGCTGCAACACCAGCGCAAATATACCTATGACAAGTCTTTAGTTTCTAGTGGGAGAGGTGAAAATAAAACGGATTACGTACAACAATAAGTAAGTAATCCATACATGTAGTTCGCGTGTGTGCATGCGTGAATACACCCTAGCACAAGTACAGGGTGGCGCAATAGAACGTGCATATTTAAAAAATATATTAAAAATAAAT